>JAZDUH010000496.1:595000-850000 GCA_036419115.1 Scarus forsteni
TCAATTATAGAAATAATAAGTGAATGGGTCAGAGAATTGAAAAACATAATGTCTGATGATTTTGATTTCTGGAGGGAGTTGTAATCGAATGGGTTTGATTCCCGTCTCGAGGATTGGCAGATATTTACTCCAAAGGCTGAACATCAGTGTCAGCAGATGTGACCGTTTCTGCTGATTTCACTTCACATAATGAAGATCATATATCTCAGCTAGAGCTGAAAAGTTTTTTATGGATTAATATTCATTTAAAGCAAAAGATAAACGCTGGCTGTGGTGCATCAGGCTTACAGGCAGGACAGGTGATGTTCTGATGGGTGAAAAGTGCAAGTGACATTTAGTAAGACTTCATCATTGACTTTGTCTTTGTTTGTTTTTCCACAGATGGCCAGTTCAAACATCAGATACGGCGAAGGAGTCAGCAGGGAGATCGGCATGGTAACCAAACATCCAGACCTTCTCAAAGCAAAACGGATTTCATGTTGTTTTGACATTGTCCTCCATGGTTGTTGTTTTTCTGTATGGTGTTGTTGTGGTTTATGTTTGTCTCTGTGATATGTGGTTGATGTGTGTTTTCTGTGATATGTGGTTGTGGTTGCTGATGTTTGTCTCTGTGATGTTGTTGTGGTTTATCTTTGTTGTGTTGCTGATGTTTGTCTCTGTGATGTTGTTGTGGTTTATCTTTGTTGTGTTGCTGATGTTTGTCTCTGTGATGTTGTTGTGGTTTATCTTTGTTGTGTTGCTGATGTTTGTCTCTGTGATGTTGTTGTGGTTTATCTTTGTTGTGTTGCTGATGTTTGTCTCTGTGATGTTGTTGTGGTTTATCTTTGTTGTGTTGCTGATGTTTGTCTCTGTGATGTTGTTGTGGTTTATCTTTGTTGTGTGGTTGATGTGTGTTTTCTGTGATATGTGGTTGTGGTTGCTGATGTTTGTCTCTGTGATGTTGTTGTGGTTTATCTTTGTTGTGTTGCTGATGTTTGTCTCTGTGATGTTGTTGTGGTTTATCTTTGTGTTGTTGTTGATGTTTGCCATTGTGATGTTGTGGTTTATCTTTGTTGTGTTGCTGATGTTTGTCTCTGTGATGTTGTTGTGGTTTATCTTTGTTGTGTGGTTGATGTGTGTTTTCTGTGATATGTGGTTGTGGTTGCTGATGCTTGTCTCTGTGATGTTGCTGTGGTGTATCTTTGTTGTGTTGCTGATGTTTGTCTCTGTGATGTTGTGGTTTATCTTTGTGGTGTTGCTGATGTTTGTCTCTGTGATGTTGTTGTGGTTTATCTTTGTTGTGTGGTTGATGTGTGTTTTCTGTGATATGTGGTTGTGGTTGCTGATGTTTGTCTCTGTGATGTTGTTGTGGTTTATCTTTGTTGTGTTGCTGATGTTTGTCTCTGTGATGTTGTGGTTTATCTTTGTTGTGTTGCTGATGTTTGTCTCTGTGATGTTGTGGTTTATCTTTGTTGTGTTGCTGATGTTTGTCTCTGTGATGTTGTTGTGGTTTATCTTTGTTGTGTTGCTGATGTTTGTCTCTGTGATGTTGTTGTGGTTTATCTTTGTTGTTGTGGTTGATGTCTGTTATTGTGCCTGGTCTGGTGGTCCAGGCTCTGATGCCTCCTGGTCTTGGCTCCTGTAGGACCTGCAGAACCTTGGAGCTCGTAACGTGTGCCTGATGACCGATAAGAACCTGTCCCTGCTCCCCCCGATGAAGGCCGTTCTCGAGTCTCTGGCCAAGAACGGAGTCCAGTACAAAGTCTACGATAAGGTTCGCGTGGAGCCGACGGACAGCAGGTGAGACCGAAGGTCAGGTGAGGTATAGGGGACAGAGCATTAACATGTGGAAGGGGAAAAACACATCCTTACAAAACATAATGACCAACTAAGGTGAGGGCCGTGACAGGTGACATCACCTGAAGGGGTGGAGCCTGATGGAGGCTTTATACAACCTGTGGACCTTCATTTTTCAGTCTAATTTTGGGGCTCAAGTGTGTCCTCAGAAGCCCTGGGCTCCATAAATCATCTATGCACGGTATGGAGGAGCACCGTACAGAGAGGGGGCGTGGCCTCATTACACCTGCAGTAAGCAGTGAGCTGCGGTCATGAAAAAGAAAAGAAAAACAAGCATGGTCACTGAAATAACTAGAAAGTGACAAAAATAATAATAGATAAAACTTAACTGAAAATTAACAAATGAAAATCAGACGTTTTTATATTTTGGTTCAACAGAAATATTTCAAAAAAGACAATCGAATGAATCTGGTCTGGACAAAAATGATAGTTTCCTAAGAAAAGATTGAAAAGATTTGCCCATAGGGACGTGTTACACTAAGGTGTGTCCTGTAATTATCAACACAGTCAAATCTGTAATCAGTCAGTCTGAATATTTAAAGGCTGAAAACGACCAACATTTTTGTCCCTGTCTGTATTTAAAACCCCTTTAAGGGCCGACCTTTAGTTTAGTGAATTCACGCTTCTTTCTGTGGAAAGTTTGGTTTCTAAATTTCCCAGAATTCCACAGCTCTGGTCATGTGAGGGATGTCATAAATATATATAAAGCTCTCTAATGTCCTCTCTTTCTCTGTGCTCAGTTTTAAAGAAGCCATCGCGTTTGCCAAAAACGACTCATTTGACGTGTTTGTGGCGGTGGGCGGGGGCTCCGTGATTGACACCTGTAAGGCAGCCAATCTGTACGCGTGTCACCCAGACGCCGACTTCCTGGACTTCGTCAACGCTCCGATCGGGAAGGGGAAGCCGATCACCGGAGCGCTGAAGCCGCTCATCGCAGGTAACAGTCAGGTCACCGTGGGAACCACAGAGATGGAAGCTGATTGGATATAAGACTGAAGGGGCGGGGTCAGAAGACTCATGGTCATTTTAATGAGAATAACATAAAGTCTGACAGTGACACATCAGGGGGTTTGTTCTTAAAGATTCTTCAGACAGTCGACGTTAAATCGACGAGTTCATGAAAACAGTGAATCAATCAAAGTGTTTTAAATCACAGAAGCTTCTGTGTCTGCAGGTCAGCTCCAGTTCCTGTGACCATGAAGACCTCCTAGGTGAAAGGTCACGGTGCCTCACTCACACCTGTCCTCTGCTTGTTCTTTAATCTTCAGTTCCCACCACGGCGGGGACGGGCAGCGAGACCACAGGCGTGGCCATCTTTGACTACGAGCCTCTGAAAGCCAAAACAGGTAAAGGTCACGTCAGGGCGTGTGGGAACACCTGAGGCTCAGGTGGAGCTCAGGACACTTCATGTTTTGTGTTCCTCATGCTGAGGACAGGCTGTCTAATCAGGCTGCGATTGGTCGGTTGTGTCCAGGTATCGCCAGCAGAGCCATCAGACCCACACTGGGCATCGTGGACCCGATGCACACACTGAGCATGCCCGAGAGAGTGGCCGCCAACAGCGGCTTCGACGTGCTGTGGTAATGCACACATGCACACACACTCACACACACACTCTCTGGCGGGTTAGCAAGGCCACCGTGTGCAGGTTAACTCAGGTGTGTTAATGATTGAGGGACGATAAAGATAAAGACAAAGACAAAGACAGATGAGTGTCCACAGTCCACCTGAGCCTGGATCAGGAGCCCTTGGATTATTCTGCCCCCCCCTCTGAGTGTCTGTGTCTTTTCAGCTGAACACTGAGTCCGATGGCAGCATTGAAAAGACCGATGCATTGTTTTTCTAGCAGTCAGAGATACGTGAATATGTTTCACTACTACAGTGACCATCACCAGCCCTCCCTGTAGGCTACTCCATCAAATCAAACTTTATTTAACCCCTGATGTGAACTCAATGGGAGGGCCGTGCCACACCACACTGTGAAAGAAGGGGAAATAGTGACAGATAGGATGAGACAAGACAAACGGAAATGAGGACAGACAGGTAGTGTAATTAATTTGAGATAGCAAGTGCTGTGCTGATCTAAGCTCATACAGGAAGTATATGCTATAAGAAACTAGGGTAACTAGAGATATGGGGTCTTGATAGTAGGGGGGGGTGGGCTCACATGGATAAGATATGGAGAAGCAAGTATCACAGGACGTGAGAAGATGTATAAGATTGTCCGACTCAGCATGTTCTGACGGGATCAATCATTTCTGTTGGTCTTGACAGGAGCTTGAGTATCTGTACAGGCATGCATGTGAGGTGGTCACCAAATACCCAAGTTGTTGCTCATACCCAGGGAGACCATGGCCATGGGCACCCCCCAAGCCACCAGGGCACCCAAGACCCACCACACGGGCCCCAAAAGCTACCAGGCCCAGGGGCAGCTCCAGGACCCAGGGGGGTCTGATTATATCTTCAGATATAATCAACTGAAATAATGTTTCCAAACAGACCCGCCTCTCCAACGGCACCAAGGACAACACCCGGGGGTCCAGGGCTGCAGCCACCTGCAGACAGCACCCACCCTCACCAACCACCCGTCCACCCAGCCCCAAGCCACCCCCACCCCCAGGGGAAGGAGACCCACGAGCCAATCCTATGAAGCTTTGGGTGACCCTAACCCTAACTCAGCAAGGCCAGGTGGGGCGGATGTGAGCGTGCGGTGGTGGGGTCCAGGTCACGTCCTGCCCCCCAGGTGAGCCGAGTCCAAGAAAAAGCACCAGAGACCGCCGCCCACCTGCCCCCCTGTGCGTGGCACCAGGCCCCCACATGCAGGCGCCGAAGCTTAGCCGCTCCCAAAAGCCGCCGACACCACCCCACTTTTATGAAGATGTGCTCCCCAGCAAGAGTCATGGCCAGAAAAGGCTGGACCCCACCAGCTGCACCAAGCTTAGGTTTGTGATACACCCCTGCCCCCCCTTTTATTTTGTATCTTTGTTCCCTGACAAAGATACATTAGCCCTTCACAGTGACTAAGTGCAGCTCCAAGTGTAATGTGGTGCATTAAAGCTGGGGAAAAACAGATTGAGTGGGAGCCCACCGACCCCTCCTCTCAGTGTCTGCCCCAGACAAATGGATGTTGTGTTGCATTAAAAACAGAAGGCAGGTGAGGCAGGTGGGAGGCGGGTAGAGAGGGTCACAACCTTAAACAGATTGCGCAGGGTTCTTAGTGTTTGAGCCTCGTTTATGTAGGTTTGACCTATAGTCGCAATCAGATTCTTTCTGGCTGTTGTGTTGTTGTTGTTGTGTTGTTGTTGTGTCTCCGGCCCGTGGGCTCAGCTGGATCATTGTGCCTGAGTCTGGGGTTCAAGTTTTCCTCCATGTTTCATTTAACTCTCCCTGTTTGATTTTGACCTTTCAGGTTGTTTTTTTGTTGTGTTTGAGCTCTTGTCAGTCTTCACGTTCCCGCCTGTTTTTTTTTTGTTTACCTGTTATTAAAGTTCTATTCAATTAAAGTTTGTAATTCTTATTATTATTTTGGACTCTTCCCTCAGTCACGCTCTGGAGTCCTACACCGCCCTGCCCTACAACCAGAGGAGCCCCTGCCCCCCCAACCCCATCAACCGCCCTGCCTACCAGGGCAGCAACCCCATTAGCGACGTGTGGTCCCGCCACGCCCTCAATGTGGTCGCCAAGTACATGAAACGGTAAAAACATGAAACCATCAGAAAAAACAACATGGACCTAAACACACTCCCTGAGGAACTCCACCGGTCCTGAACAGGTTTAGACAGGATCTGAAAAACAAACACGGCCCAAAAAAGCAGAAAATATGAATTTTTACTCATGAAGTCAGAGGAAAGAATCCCAGCAGATGATCACAACTAGGCCCTGTTCTACCAAGCAGGATTACTGCCTAGCGAGGTAATTCTGAGGGTAAGTTCCGGGTTCCCTGTTCTACGAGACGGGATCACTCCTTAGCGAGGCGAGTCTCCATGGCAATGTACGCTGAACGGCTAACCTGCTCTGGGGCAGGTTAGGTTCCAGATTGAACTCCCGGACCATAAAAACCCCGCCCACTGACGAATGAGCTCTCTCGGCCAGCTCCTCTGCAAGAGTAAAATCTGTTCTTTTCCCCTCTGCTTTCTTTCTGTTGGCTGGGGGGGGGGGACTTAATATCTTCATAGTGTCTTATCAAACTGTACAAAAATACAGTCCTGTCACAATTTTACTGCCCGTCTTAAAATTGTGACAGGAATTCATGTAGGGCTCATGTGGCCTACATATCACACAAACATGTAAACAGGATAGGAATGAACAAATGAATGAATTCATCTTGTAAATGAATCAGACATGTCTGGTACATGTTACAGTAAAAGTGCATGTTGAACAGTGCTATTTCAGGATGATAATGGCACCAAAGATTTTTTGCGCTTTACCTATGCATTGAGACTGTCAGCAATTTTCTGCCAGCACTCCTTCCGTGCTTTTGCAGCGGTGACGGTGTTGCTTTTGACGTTTATTACATGTTTTAATTCTTCATACTCTGTCATGATCTCCTCCTGCTCCTCCTGTGTGAAGTATGAGGTCCTTCGCTCTCCGGCCTGCTCTGACGCTCCAGACTGGTCCATGTTCGCGATTGGTCAGATGCGGTGGGCTCCGCCTTATATGCGTGCACGCGCTCATTGCAAAGCTGGATCCACTTATGAGGTTGATAACCAGCGTCGTTGAACCGTGTAGCGAGACCGCCGGCTACTGCGCTCAGTTCAGCGAGGTATCTCCAAGGCTATCTCGCTAGGCTGAACTTGCTTCGTAGAATAGGGCCCTGAACACCCATTTGAGTTAACCAAATCAAATATTTAAAAGACCTTAATTCACACTAAATCACTGAACAAACAAAAAAAACTTTTTGTTTGAATAAAATCATAAGATAAAAGTTTGCAAAGACATTTGTGACAGAAACAACAAACAGTTTATCTTTTAACACAACAATTGACGGCTTTGTTTGTTTGTTTGTTTGTCATGGTAACTCTGTATTTGCCACGCTTGTATGTGTTTTTGTTTGTAAGACTGGTGGATTTTTTGTATTCTTGTTATTTTGTTTGTGTATTTCTTTGTGCCTATCTTTGATATTTGTCTTTAGGGTCGTGTGTTATTTGAGTTTGTTTATTTGTTTTGCATACATATCTGTCAGTGTTTGTGTTTTTCTCTGTTGTTCCTGATATGTTTTTTAGTCTTTTTCTTTCTTTATTGCTGTTGTGTCCATTTGATTGAATCATGATTCAGATGTTTCTCTTGTTTGCTTGATTCTTTCCGATCATTTGGTTGTTTTTAAAGTATTTACTCATTTGCTCTTATTTAACTCTCAATCAGTTAGTTGGTTTTTAATTATTTTTTTCTTTTCATTATTTGTATTTCCTTTTTTTATTGTTTGCTGTATTATTTCTGTTTTTCAAAATGTTCTCTGATTTTGTATTATTTGTTTGTTTTGTGTTTTAACTGTTTTTGAACTGTTTGTTTGCAGAGCAGTGAGGGACCCTGAGGATCTGGAGGCCCGCTCCAGCATGCACTTGGCCAGCGTGTTTGCAGGGATCGGTTTTGGAAACGCAGGCGTCCATCTGTGGTGAGAAAATCAGCTGTTTATTAATTTATGTTGAGAAAAAAATCTTCCATTCCTCTTTTCCTTTTCACAGTTTTTGCCTTGAATATCATTTTTAAAGTCTAAATGGTTTAAACCTCACAGACACTTTTCTCAGACTCAAACTCTTCTGCTGTGCTGCTCCTGATAAAAATGTAATAACTATGAAAAATGTGTGATCACATTTTAAATAAATATAATTCATATTAAGTTAAAAAGATAAACATTAATTTACTATACAGCCGCAAAGAGGAAAAATGCTTTGGCTAAACATTTAGAGCTTGAACAGTTAATTACATCATTAGATAGACAATTGAAAACTACTTCAACAGCTATTTCTAAGACATGAGAGGCAGCTCGCTCTGCTTTAGATAATCTTATGGAGCAAGAAGCAGAATCTGCAATATTTTTTGCAAACACCGATTATTGTAATCTGGAAACAAAGCTGACAGACTTCTTGCTTGATTAGCCAAAGGTGGCCCAGAGCCCTGTGTGATTCCATCACTAAAGACAGAAATGATCAACAACAATTTAATACAGAAATTATAATCAAATCAATGAAGGACTCATACCATATACTTTACTCCTCTGAATGTGAAAATACATCACAAAGACAGATTTTTGATGGAGTTAACCTTTCCACATTGTCTGAAAAAAACAGAACTGACCTCAGCAGACCGATCTCAGCTCAGGAAGTCCTTAACACAATTAAATCATTACAGAGTGGAAAAGCCCCTGGCCCTGATGGGGTTGGGCCTGAATTTTACAAAAAGATGGCCAGATCGGTGGTGGGTCCCTTAAACATTTATTTGGAGTCTTTTGAAAGAGGAACACTCCCATCAGCATTAGGTCTTACACATATTTCTCTAATTCTTAAAAAAGATAAACCCCCAGATAGCTGTGGGTCTTACAGACCCATAAGTTTACTCGGAGTTGATAACAAAATAGTATTGAAGCTTCTAGGCAGGAGACTGGAGGAGGTCTTGCCTATTTTGGTAAAGCCAGATCAGACAGGGTTTATAAGAAATAAATACTCCCACTCCAATGTCCGTCAGCTCTTAAATGTAATACAGTTTTACCAAATATCTAAAACAAAGATTCTTTCTGTTTCTTTGGATGCAGAAAGGCTTTCGACCAGGTGGAGTGGGAGTATCTGTTTGATGTGCTCAGCAGATTTGGGTTGGGATGTGTTTTTATTACCTGGGTTAAACTTCTCTATAGATGTCCATCTGTGAGGATATTGGTCAACGGTTCAATGTCTGATATTTTCCCATTGAACAGAGGCACTCGTCAGGGTTGCCCTCTCTCACCACTATTATTCGCGCTCACCCTTGAACCATTGGCAGAGACTATAAGAACCTATAATGGTGACACCGAATATAGAATCTTGCTTTATGCTGATGATATACTGCTATTTATTACTAATCCAAAGAGATCCATTCCTACTCTAATATCCATAATCAATCAGCTTGGCCAAATTTCTGGGTACAAAATCAATTATGACAAATCAGAGGCCCTGCCATTGGGTAATTTTGAAGACCAGGACAGTCCCCCCAGTTTCCTGTTCAGATGGTCAGTTTCAGGTTTCACTTACTGAGGGATAAAAGTTTCAGCAGACACTAGGGAGTTCTATAAAATGTCATATCAAGTCTAACATCGGTTAAAAATGATCTTGTGCGATGGTTTAATCTCCCACTATCATGGATGGGTAGAATTAGTCTGATCAAGATGAACCTGCCCCCCAGGGTTTTGTACCCAATGCAAATGCTCCCGCTAAAGATAAATAGAAAAGTTATTTTGGATATTAAAACGTCTCTTTCAAAATTTATTTGGAATGGTAAGAAACCAGGGTAAAGATGAGGACCTTACAGCTGCCAGTTGAAAGGGGGGGTCAAGCGCTCCCTAACTTCTTGTATTATAATTGGGCCTGCCATGGTGGTATAATATCAAGCTGGTTAAACCATTTCATAGACAAAGAGCACTCTCTGGGGGATGCATGCTGCTGTGCCCTTTCTCTCCTTTTAGCCTCCTTTATATAGATATTATTGAGCTCCCTACATTGGTTCATCCATTGGTAAATCCAATCACATTACGTTTAACACACTAAAAATGTGGAGGGACACCACCAGACATGTGGGCAGAGGTTTCTGTTCAGCATTACAACCTCTGATTGAAAACAAAGCCTTCCCTCCTAATGTGGGGAAAAGTATACTTAATGACTGGTATTCAAAGAACCTAAGATTTGTTTGGACTTATTTCAAAATGCTAATTTCATGTCATTCAGTCAACTTCAAACTAAATACAGAATACCACATCACCATTTCTTTGGTTTTCTTCAAGTCAGGCATTTTGTTAAGTCTGGTCTTCAGATATATCATCTGACCAACTGTTGAGTTCAATCAAAGCTTCTGACTTGATCTCAATCTAAATTCCCTTTATAACAAAAATCTAATATCTGTATTTTATAATAAACTACAACATATTAAATGTGTTAATCTCGGGCATTTTGGGAAAAGGATATGGAGGTGGAACTGAACACAGAGGCGTAGCTGGATGCTTTTGTGTCTATTTAGAAATGATTTACATGTAATAGACTCAGAGAGAGCCAATACAGAATCCTACACACCACACTTACTGAACTAAATTAATCCACAGATCTCTCCTCTTTGTGTGAAATGTAAAAAAGAAATAGGAACCTACTGTCATCTCATGTGGAACTGTCCCCTAATACTCAGGTACTGGAAAAATATAGCTCAAGAGCTTGGCTCAATTCTTCATGTTACAGTTAAATTAGACCCAGTATTATTTCTTTTAGACATCTCAACAGAAAAAACTGTATCAGCTACACAGTTTATACCAGTGAGGAAATTACTGCTTTTAGAAAGACGGTGTTTTCTGTTTCAGTGGACTCAACAGAGGCCTCCCTCAGTCACCCGATGGTACAGAGAAATATTTAAAGTTTTCCTGGTGGAAAATCTCAGAGCTAAATTAAAGGGGAACGACAACATATTTCATGACATTTGGAAACCCTTTTTAGATTATCTTCCCAATGATCTGTCAAGTTTACTGCAGAGGGGAAACCCACACTAAGTTTTCTCAAACAAATTCATTTATCTCCCCCCCCCTGCCCGTTACACCTGAACACTCTCTGTTCTCTCTTTGTCTGTTGTTGCTGTTACTCTGACCATGTATGTTTATTCTTCTTTCTCTCTCTCTTCCTTAAATTTGCATTTTGATGGATTCTGTGCTGACGTGTTCTGTGATTGTTGATCTAAAACTAAGTAAATATGTTTAAATAAAAAGATAAACATTAAATATACTGAGTATGAGGTAAATGTAACAGATGTTACATAAATGTGATAATTTCCTCCTCAGTTAATCTTTTATCGTTTCCTCGCTGCAGTCATGGGATGTCGTATCCGATCGCCGGTAACGTGAAGACTCATGAGGCGAAGGGCTACAGCGTGGAGCACCCCCTGGTGGTGAGTGAGGGCCACGCCCACAGGGAAACACAAACTTCACTCTGTAGACTCAGAGGTGTGAGCGCCCCCCTGTGGCCAAGTGTAGGTGGACCCAGGTGGAGCAGACCAGCATTAAAGCAGGGTCAGGCCACAGGTGGGGTTCCCTTACCTGAAGGATCCAGAGAACACCCTGAACAACCAGAAACCAGATCAAAGAACTAGACCTGGTCTAAAATCTTAAACCTGATCTCAAGACTAAAATCTGGTCGCAAGTCTTAGACCTGGTCTAAAGTCTTGATGATGATATGTTTGTGTCCACAGCCTCACGGTCTCTCGGTTGTCCTCACGTCTCCGGCTGTCTTTAACTTCACGGCCCCGATGTGTCCAGAGCGCCACCTGGAGGCTGCAGAGATCCTCGGTAACAGCACAGAACACAGACACAACACACCTGCACACACCTGAGCAAGAGACACCTGCAGGTGACCTCTGTCCACATTCAGACACAAAACAGCATCAAACTGTCCACGGCACGGAGATGTTTACTTCACATCAGCACAGTCTTTATCAACCATGCAGACAGTCTGTGGTGCATTCAGGGACCGTCTCTGCCTCGTGTTGTGTTCAGGTGCAGACATCACTCCTTTATTATAGTCTGTGGTGCATTCAGGGACCGTCTCTGCCTCGTGTTGTGTTCAGGTGCAGACATCACTCCTTTATTATAGTCTGTGGTGCATTCAGGGACAGTCTCTCTCTGTGTTGTGTTCAGGTACAGACATCACTCCTTTATTATAGTCTGTGGTGCATTCAGGGAACGTCTCTGCCTCGTGTTGTGTTCAGGTGCAGACATCACTCCTTTATTATAGTCTGTGGTGCATTCAGGGACCGTCTCTGCCTCGTGTTGTGTTCAGGTGCAGACATCACTCCTTTATTACAGTCTGTGGTGCATTCAGGGACCGTCTCTCTCTGTGTTGTGTTCAGGTACAGACATCACTCCTTTATTATAGTCTGTGGTGCATTCAGGGAACGTCTCTGCCTCGTGTTGTGTTCAGGTGCAGACATCAGTAATGTGAAGCGAGCAGATGCCGGTGCGGTTATGGCCGACACGCTGAGGAAGTTCCTGTATGACCTTCACGTGGAGGACGGACTGCAGGCCGTGGGCTACAGCAAGGACGACATCCCTGCTCTGGTGAAGGGGACCATCCCCCAGGTGGGTCTGTCGGCTCCCCTCTCAGTCAGACTGAGTGTAGATTGATCAACTTTATACTTGTAGGAAGTTTGTCTTAGACAGCAGAGCTACTGGCTCAGGACACAATAAACATAAAAACAAAACACTCGACAAACAACAGTGACATGAAAAGGCTCTGAGGTGAAGGTTAAAAAAACACCCATCTGTGACCTTTGACCTGTGTTTGTGTTTCAGGAGCGAGTGACCAAACTATCACCTCGGGCGCACACCGAGGAGGACCTGAGCCACCTGTTTGAAGCCTCTATGAAGCTCTACTGAGAGTGCCCTCAAAAGGAAACAAACAAATATGAAATAAACAAAAAGTCTAAAATAAACAAATCTAAAATAAACAAATCTAAAATAAACAAATCTAAAATAAACAAATCTTAAATAAACAAAAAGTCTAAAATAAACAAATCTAAAATAAACAAATCTAAAATAAACAAACAAGCAAACAAAGAAAAATTACAATCAACTGAACAAATATAAATATAAACAGATAAATAAACAAATATAGAATAAACAAACAAGCCTGTAGTGCCTTCAGCCTGAGCCCAGCCCGCTCTGCACTCCGCTGCAGTTTCTCCTGCAGCCACAGGGTGGTGCTGTTTCTGCTCCGCTGCAGTTCCTCCTGCAGCCACAGGGTGGTGCTGTTTCCCCAGCGTTGATCACATTTTATGAAGAGAATGTAAATTCTGAATGATTTTATATATCTTTTTAACGGATCATTGAGCTGACGATCAGACTGAGTGTTGATTTTTATTCTGTTTCTGACTGTAAAACACTGTTAAAGGTGAAAAGTGCCTCCTGAATAAAGACACTGACTGAATTGTCCTGCTGGTTTGATTTTTGAGCAGAGTGGAAGTTTGAAACCTTCACAGGTGTTTATTTAACAGGAGGGACGGGAAACCAGAGCCAGTCAGAATGAAACAATCACACAGTACTTTGTCCTTGATGAGTCAGTACCCTCATCCTTAAAAATACTGATGTCAACACCTGATGAGAGGCAGTCAGCACAGACATCAGCAGAGGGTGTTGACCTGTCCTCTGTCCATCTGAGACTCCACCTGCTGAAGCTCCTGTTGCTCCAGCTCATGAAGACTTTGTGTCCACGACTAACGGCATGTCGCTGTTACAAAAGTCGATGTCTCTCATCTTAGTACAATTTAGTGAAGTCGGGGTTTGTTGATCCTCTGAGGACCTGACCAGCTGATGGTTTCACAATGAGACTCACCTGCCTTTATCTTTGATAGTAACTAAAGCCACGGACCTGAAAACAGAACCGTCCCTTTAAGACTTTCCTCACAAATGTCTCGGCTGAGGAGAACTGAGAGCTCAAAGGGTTTCTCTGAAAGTGCCTCAAATTCAGTTCATGAGCAACAGCTGATCTTGAGGGTGCATCTGAATAGTTCTTTTTTGATAAGGAACCTTCCTTACTGAAGAAACGACCTGGAAGCATTTAAGCGTCGGCCATGATAAGTGCTGTTCGAATTCTCCAAAGGTTAAGGAAAGGAGGGTCGTTGCTTCCTTTAATATCTCCTTTCGCTAAGGAAACACTGGACCATCCTTTTCAAAAGGAAAGGAGAAGAAAATGCCCCATAATGCCTTGCGGCATGTGACAGGTATAAATATAAAATGAAGGTTTACGGAAACTTGGTGGACAGATAAAAATGACATGTTTAAATGTAAAAAGCACTCATTTTAATGAATTGTGTTTTCTCCAACACAATGTAGATGAATATTAAACACACAATTTTTGTACCTGATAATATTGAATATTAAAGCTGGGCCGATTTTGGAAAACTAGCATGAATTTGAAAGTAACATCTCCTCAGGGCTAACCGCCTCTCCAAACTGAACTCTGTCTCTAGCCTGAAGGGGGCGGTAATGCTCCAAAATGATGGATGCCAACCGCCGTAAGACAGAAGAAGAAGAAAAAGCCTGGTGAGAACGTCCACCTGCAGTAGCCTGGGTGGCAGCTATCGCGAGATTAGAGCAGCAGAACAAACTTAGAAAAACAAAGAGTTTATTTTAGATTTCTGTACACCTGTCTTAAAATGTGAGGGATACTGGAGCTTGGTTGTGGGTTGTGGGACGGCTCACAGCGGGCTTCCCTTATTTTCAAAGACTAAACTTGAAAGGTAAGCATTCTCCCGCGGACTCTGATACGTATGAGCTCGGATACACGCACCGAGTCTGTGCACACCGGGAAAATGCACGCGCAGTAGGCGGGCAGAATGGCGACGGGATTTGATTGGTTTAAAAACAGGTGTCCCGGCATGATTATTGGTTGGTGTTTTCCCTGTTTTACTCCTGCTGTAGATAGCAGATATTTATCGCTCTGTTTTAAGAACACATTATGAGTTGATTACCATCGGGTCATAAAGACCATTTTAACCAGTATTACAAAAGGTGTATCTAAACCAAATCGCCAACCCCAGCTTTAATTACCACATTTCCACCTATCTTAATTTCTGGAGTGAATCATGTCAATAATAAGACAGAACGATGAGGCCTAAAAATGTTTATTAAAAACAATCAAAAGAAGGACAAATGAGGACTTTTACAATACTACAATTATAATAAATTCAAACAATGTTCATGATGATATGTGTGAATGAAACAGGGGAATAGTGCTTCTGACAGTCTGCTGTGTTATCATGCTTCAGATTGTCAGTGTCTGTTAAAGATGTCCACATTTATAGAAGCTCTCACGAACCTCAGCTGTGTGCAGGAAACACAAACTGCATGAGCAAAGACAAAACACCATCCCAGGTGAACCCTCTGATCAGGGATTGTTCATGTTAGACTCTGTGAGATAAGGCAGAAAGTGCAGTCCAATTCCTCTTTTCCTCTCGTCTTTTCCCTCCTACCCTTGACCCTGTGATGTTTTTTATCGGGGTTAAGGTAAAGTGGATAGGAGAGGACTTGGGAAGGACTATTCGGATCCACCCTGAGCCTCTGTGACCTTGACCTTTGGCCTGTGACCTTCAAAATGTGAGCTCTTCATCCTTGAGTAGGTTGATCTGAGGTTGAAGTCTTCAGAGACTGTTGCTGAGAACATCCAGAAGAGTTGAAACACCAGCAGAGCAGATTTTAGTATTTCAGCTTCTGCGTGTTTCTGTTTTCCATCACCGCCATGTGTTTGTGTATTTGTGTGTATTGGTACATGAGGGGGTATTTGTGTGTTTGTGTGAGTTTCCCAGAACAGCTCCTCTCTCGTGTTAATCCACTTTAATCTGGTCCTGGAACAGTTCTTATATAAACCGATGTGTCCGTGTTTAACGGGTTTAACACGGAGATCAGCGAGCGAGCTAAGAACAGAGCGATCCTGAACGCACCACGGAGCCTCGGCACACACACCTGAGCTCACCTGGACATTAATGACCCCACAGAGACCTGGTTTCACCTGATGGACTGGGACTTTATTTCAGTTTGATGACATCATCAAAATCACCAAAAAGGTCAAAGCTACATGTGTGACCCCAAAGACCAGAACAGAGCCTTAGCGTGTAGCTCGCCTAAACACGGCGCTGGACTGCACCCAGCTACTCTGCAGGAGATCCAGCAGCATGACACACAATCACGAGCCTCAAAGTTTGGACAAGCTACAGCCAGGTCAGCTATTCTGGGCCATGGAAAATGAGTTACAGCATCATGGCTCCAAATTCTGCAGGGGTTACAACCGCCAAACTTCACATCCTAGATAACTATCAACAGCATGGCTGTGTGTCCTACAGAAGTAACCAAAAGATAAAATCACCACCTCATGGCTTTACAGACTGGAGTCGCACCTTTCAAGTTTGATATTCTCGTTGAGCATTACAAAAAACAGTTTGTATCCTGTAAGTCAATACAGCATGGCTTTGTATTCTCGAGGAGTTACTACAGCACAAGTTACAACTGCACCATCAAATTCTGAACAACTGATGGGAACAGTAGTCACAGCCAGGATCCTTCAACTCTGCACAAGTTCCAACCACCACATTTATATTCTCAGCAGGTATCCCCAGCATGGCTTTACATCCTGCAAACGTTTCAACTGCTTGGCTTGGTATTCTGCAGGAGTAACAACAGCATGACTTCACATTTTGCAACAGCATCAACAGCACGGTCTAAGATCTGCTAGAGTGAATACATGTTCAGTCTTACATGGATATATAATCACACCATCACATTGAAGTTACAACAGCATGACTTCACATTTTGCATGAGTTACTACAACATGAAATGACACTGTGCTAAAGTTCCAACAGATGGCATCACAACCTACAAAATTGACAACCTCAATGCTTGATATTCTGCAGAAGAGACACCCACCTGTTCATATTTTAATTATTAGCAGTGTGGCTTCATATCCTGCAAAAGTTACTACAGCCCGGCTTTACATTCTTCACATATCAAAACAGCACTGCACTTTGCAGGAGTTACTACAGCATGCCCTCACATACTGTATTTAGGTGCAATAACATGCCATTAAATCCTGAACAAGTTATTACCACATCATCATATTCTGCACTAGCACCAGCATGGCCTCGTTCTGCATTAGTAACACTGTGATACATTCTGGAAGAGTTCCTGCAGCTTAGCTTAAGGCTAAAAACAAGCTTCAACTGTGGGAGTTAAAATTCTGGAAGAGTTCCTGCTGCACAGCTTCACCCTCATCCATCTGTTTGCAGTTAATACTTCAGAAAATTTCTCACTTCCTGCTGGTTTCAGCTTTTCAGCTGAGTGAATCTTTCCTGTGAGGCTGAATCAGCAGAAAGAGTTTTGTTTAGTTTTGTTGTTGTCCAAACATTCAGTAAACACGATCAGCCAATCAGAGGCTGTGATCAGCGTGTCATCAGAGAGACGAGGATTAGTGAGCGAGAGTATTTAAGCTGCGAGAGTCACTGAGGGACAGACAGACAGCAGCATGCAGCAGATCTACAGACAGACGGACGAACAGTTGGAGGTCTTCACCACCGTCTTCTCCCCACAAGGTCTGTACCAACCAATCAGCAATCAATAACTGATCACATCGCTGTACTGGTCTGCTGTGGCTCAATGATCGATGTGTGTGTCAGTGTGCAGGGCCAGGGCGAGGGCGAGGCATGTGGACGCAGACAAGGTAAGGGCCATTTAAGTGAAGTTTCTGCTGCAGACTGAGAAAATAAGCCTTAATGCACCATTAACCATCCTTTAACTCCACCTTAAGTCATTGAAACACCTTAACCATCCTTTAACTCCACCTTAAAGGATAAGTTTGGTTTCTACAGCTTTCACATTGTTTATAGAATGAAGTAGAACAATATACTCACCCAGAAGGCTTTCCTGATCCAAACAGTGCTTCAGGAGATATTTAGATCCAAAATCGAGCGGCGGACATCCGTATAATGGTAGCACATTGGGCATACAGCACCGCTCCTAAAACTGCATTAATTGTCCAAAAACTCATTAGTTTCACCAATATTTCATCATGGTCCACTCGGGCTGCTCCTTCACGACAGTCTGTGTTGCTCCAGACATGATTTTGTGACTGTGCTGACCTCTGAACTGAAGAAGATCGCTTGCTCCACGCCTGCGCAGTACAGCTCATTGTTTCAGCGGAAGACCGTCGGCTACACAACGACTTTCTTCTTCCAGTTTTGTGCGAAATAGACGAATATCTATGGGATGAAGATGTTGTGGAGGAGAACTTTGAATATGATGGGTGTCCTTACAGTTTCGAGCCAGAGTTTACAGATGAGGAGCTCATCGAAAGGAGGACGTGGAGGCAGCGTTCCAGAGAGTACTGCGCAAGCGCGGAGGCAAACATTCTTTTTCTTCAGTTCAGAGGTCAGCACAGTCACAAAAAAATGGGTGGAGCGACACAGACTGTAATGGAGGAGTAGCGTGAGCGGACCATGATGAAATATTGGTGACACTAATGAGTTTTTGGACGATTAATGCAGTTTTAGGAGCGGTGCTGTATGCCCTGTGTACTAACACTAGTCGGATGTCCGCCGCTCGATTTTGGATCTAAATATCTCCTGAAGCACTGTTTGGATCAGGAAAGCCTTCTGGGTGAGTATATTGTTCTACTTCATTCTATAAACAATGTGAAAGCTGTTGAAACCAAACTCATCCTTTAAGTCATTGAAACACCTTAACCATCCTCTAACTCCACCTTAAGTCACTGAAACACCTTAACCATCCTCTAACTCCACCTTAAGTCACTGAAACACCTTAACCATCCTCTAACTCCACCTTAAGTCACTGAAACACAATCATCCCTGAACTCCACCTGAAGTCAAAGAAACACCTCAATCATCCACGAACTTCCCTCCCCGGTTTTGAAGTTGCAGGTTAAGATTTTAGGTCCTAAAGTTAAACTATTGTAGTCATAGATCTTGTAGTCAAAGATCAATAGTTACAGATCTTGCAGTCGTAGATCTTGTAGTCATAGACCTTGTTATCACAGAACTTGAAGTCATAGATCTTGTAGTTAGTAGTTTGAGTTGTAAGTTGTGATCATCGGTAGATGTCCGCACAGGATCTAGACTGCTGTAATGGTTTTGGATCTTCGTGGATCTGTTCTGGTGTCTCCTTTAGTGTCTCCTCTGGTGTTTCCTTTGGTGTCTCCTGCTGCCTCACACACTCTCAGATCACAGCACTTTCTGATTTATTAGCTCTTGTGTAGATCCATGACCTGTGGTAGGGATGGGAGATTTATCGATTTAATCAGTGGATTTATATCTTTGGTCATATCTCTTAGTAAATTGGTCAATTTTAAAGTTATAAATCATAAAAATGTTCAGTTTTCATGATGGTGGACCCTGCAGACTTTTTTGCCTGGATGGATGATCTGGTGGTTTCACATTAGTGTTTGTCAGATCACTTTGATACGTCCCTCTGTCGAGCAGCTTCCAGTGTCCACGTGGACTGGTCTTCTTCTTCAGGACAACATAACGGTTAAATTAACAGAATTTAATTTATAATGGAAAAATCAGGAGTTTCATATTCAGGACAAATCACCCAGCCTCTGCTCACCCAACTCATCTGAGCTCAGTCTCTGATTGGTATTGTGCTGTTTTAGGACAAAGGTAAAGGGACAGTTCAGTACTTTTGAAGTGGGGTTGTTTGAGCTCCATATGTCCACTCAGTACATTAGATGCAGTACAAAGTTCTCTCCTCTCCCCCCGTAAGCCACAGTCTGTGAGAGCCTGTTACACAGAACTAGCCACAAACAGTATCATACCAAGAACAAAGGGGATTTTCTCCACCTACAAGCACTCCCATCAAAAAATAATACCACAGTTTAGGAGGACGCAATATATAAATGTTTTTAAGTGCATTAGCTTTTGGAAATATAAAGTGTATCTGTACCTAACTGACTCACGGCACACATTCTTCCGCGCAGCACTGCTGTGACCTGTGCAATGTTAATGCACAACAGTACTGGTTATGTGTGTATGAGAGGGAGACACACACTTGTAGTCTGCAGTGTTTTGGTAAACAGCCTCCTCTGTTCTGCTCGTTTGTCTCTGACAGATGGACAGTTCCATATTGGAAATATTTCACTAATCCATCTGGGAAGGAGCCCTGCAAAAATGTTATCGGAGCAGAACCTTCAAAAACAGCAGCAGCTTGTGATTGGACGATTGAGTAATTGAGTAACCATGATGACCACAGACTAACCGACATCAGCTGTCATTATTTTCAAAGACTCCCTTTTGAGTCACTTCCTGTTCTCATACACCCGCTGCTCCCACCACTCTTCCCTGATTGGGCTGTTAAGCATTTAGCCAAGTCAAACTGTTGGACAGTGAAAGCTGTCAAGACGGATATGCATGATTTCAGAATCAGCAGACAGTCTGCTCTGCAAGGCTAACTTCTAAAAATCTATTTGACGAGTGATACGGATGGTGTGACGGTCTCATCTCTTCTGTGAACTTCTTCTACAGGTATCCTCTAGACTCCAAAGTGAATGGAGCTTAATCAGCGCCGTCAAAGTCACTCGTTTTTAATTTCCTACTTTATCCACACTGCTTAGAGTCAGAACAAAATAAGAACAAAAAAGTTACCCCAGACTATAACCAGTGTCTGAAGTTGCTAGCTTGTTATTTGTACAACAGCTGAGAGTGAGGCGGAGTGACTCAGCGGCTCACAGCAGGGCTGCACAGAAGAATACGGGACATGAGTCCGTTAGGTCCAGATAAACTTCATATTTCCGAAAACTTAATGCACTTAAAAACATTTCTGGTAGCATCCTTTTGAACTGTGGTATTATTTTTTGATTGGAGTTCTTGTAGGCGGAGAAAATACCCTAAATTCCTGGTACATACTTCCCTGTTAGGTTCTTCTTCACAGACTCATACAGACTGTGCCTTCCTGGGAGAGGAGAGAACTTTCTACTGTATTTGATGGACTTAGTGGCCGCGTGGGGCTCAAAAAAAACACACTTCAACAGAGGTGTACCTAATTAAGCAGCTGGTGCTTTGATTTCTCTGCAGACTCTGATGATGAAGCAGGTTCAGGTTCATCTCTGATCTTCTTAATCTGATCAGATCTTTGACCTCCTGCAGCCTGAGCGTGAGGCTGCAGGTCTAATCTTCTCTGAAAGACTCCAGAGGCTCATAGAGACACAAATAAGACCAGGTCAGCGTGATGTAACGGCTTAGGCACAAAAACACTGACCCAGCAGAGACCAGCCCAAGTCTGTTTTTGTAAATCACAGCCTCTGTGTGGGGAGTGGCATACGCGGTTTGGTCTGGTTCAGTAAGAAACTAAATCCACCATCGTCTCTGCCTTTGGACCATTTAGTGGAGCTGCTGCGAAGTCTTCTTGGCCTGTCCCACACAGAGGAGACCCAGACCACTGAGGGGGTCACAGGCCAAGAAGACCCCTGAGGAACTGGAGAAGGTCAGAGGCCAGAGGGAGGCTTCATGATGGGGGGCAGGTCTTGGTGAATTCGGGCTGTTCGGCGTTTCTGTTTGACTGAATAATTCATGAACTAATATTTCAGTTTGATGTCCTTCAACTGTGTTTATTTTTTATTTATTTTTATTTAACCTTTATTTAACCAGGTTGGTCTCATTGAGATGAAAAACCTCTTTTTCAAGGGAGACCTGGCCAAGACAGGCAGCAGCAAAAACACAAAGTTGCATACAGGTACAAAAAGGACGAAACAAGTTACAAGCACATCATTTTGGATTAAAAACAGAGACATCTATGAGCCATATCACAGCCTAGCTAAAAACATCGGCATTGCATAGAATCTGCTTCCATGTCTTTCATTTTCCATTTGAAAACATTTAAGGACACCAGCTCCTTGAGCTTCAGTTCATTTTGCAAAGCATTCCAGTCTGATGGGGCAGAGTACCCAAAAGCCCTTTTCCCAATTTCAGTTCGTGTGTTTGGGACAGAGAGCATGATAAGGTCCTGTGAACGCAAGGAATACAGTCCGGTAATTCTTTGCATAATAAAAACACATAAATAGGGGGGAAGCAGACCAAGAATTGCCTTATAAATGAAAGTGTACCAGTGTATTGCCCTATCGGTCACCAAAGCGGGCCATCCAACACGAGTGAACAACTCACAGTGATGAGTCAGAGGTTTAGAGTTTGTAATGAACCTCAAGGATGCATGGTAGGCAGGATCTACCATATGAAGACACTCTGCAGAGGCATGCATGTACAAAATATCCCCATAATCTAAAACAGGTAAAAAAGTTGCAGCAACAAGTCGCTTTTTTACATTAAAAGAAAAACACAACTTGTTTCTAAAATAAAAACCCAGTTTCAGTCTCAACTTTTTGACAAGATACAGTACATGTGATTTAAAATGAAGGGAGTCATCAATCAGTATACCCAAGTATTTATAGCAGTGTACAACATCAATCTGCTTTCCATCAACAGTAGAGAGTGCAGAAACAACTTGTGACCCAGTCTTTGATCTGGTTAAAAGCATTAACTTGGTCCTATCAGGGTTTAACACAAGTTTCAATTCATAAAGTGCATTTTGAAGGACCACAAAGGCATTTTGCAAACGCTCAGCAGCTTGTGCAAGAGATGCAGCACATCATCTTTGGTGTTTGGTCAAAGGTCGGAGGTCAAACTGTGCGGTCTCTGTGGTCCTCAGGTGTTCGTGGCTGTACTGCAGTATCGCTCTCGATGGCCAAAGGAGCTGGACCTGAACCAGGGAGACCTGATCCATGTCCTGTTTAAAGAGGACGCCGCCTGGTGGTTTGGACGGCTCACTGATGGACAGGAGGGCTACTTCCCTGCAGGCTGTGTGGAGCCACTGCAGGTAAACCAGAGCGGCGTTCAGGGGCGGGGCTTAAAACACACACTAAAGATAAATAAAAAAGTTCATTTCTGTCAGTTAGTCCCCCGGGAGCAGGTGGGATCACCACCTCACCACCCCGAAGTAGACAATCAAAGACGGCTGCTCTAGTAGCTGTGAACAGTTACTAAGTTCCTGTAATATTCCTTTTATTAGCCCTTCTGACTCAAGTGTGTTGCACTGAATCAGCCGTATACATGCTACTGTTGGATGTTTATAAAGAGAAATGCTGTTCTACTGTGTGTAACAGTCTTCCTTTGATATGTACGAACTACACCGCAGGGCATGCTAACACAGCAGCTAACAGTAGCCTGGTGGATTGGCGAGTATTTTCCGACTTTGTACCTGTAAGGGTGATAACTCGGATGTGATGTCATTCTCTCTTCCTTGTTAAGCTGTAAATGTAGTGCAGCATTAGTGCTAAGATGCCGAAGCTAGCTGGCATGTTAGCAGTGAACTGAGTTTTAAAGAAACTTCAGATCAACACCTGAAGGTCTGAGAGGAACACACGGATCAGGTCTGGATGACTTGGTGACGTTTTCACGCTCTAAACTACAAAACCCCAAACCAGTGAAGTTGGCATGTTGTGTAAATCGTAAATAAAAACAGAATACAATGATTTGCAAATCCTTTTCAACTTATATTCAATTGAATACACAGCAAAGACAAGATACTTAACGTTCAAACTGGTAAACTTTGTTATTTTTTGCAAATATTAGCTCATTTGGAATTTGACGCCTGCAACATGTTTCAAAAAAGCTGCACAAGTGTCAAAAAAGACTGAGAAGGTGAGGAATGCTCATCAAACACTTATTTGGAACATCCCACAGGTGAACAGGCTAATTGGGAACAGGTGGGTGCCATGATTGGGTATAAAAGCAGCTTCCCTGAAATGCTCAGTCATTCACAAACAAGGATGGGGCGAGGGTCACCACTTTGTGAACAAATGTGTGAGCAAATTGTCCAACAGTTTAAGAACAACATTTCTCAACCAGCTATTGCAAGGAATTTAGGGATTTCATCATCTACGGTCCGTAATATCATCAAAAGGTTCAGAGAATCTGGAGAAATTACTGCACGGAAGCAGCAAGGCCCAAAACCAACATTGAATGCCCGTGACCTTCGATCCCTCAGGCAGTACTGCATCAAAAACTGGCATCACTGTGTAAAGGATATCAGCACATGGGCTCAGGAACACTTCAGAAAACCACTGTCAGTAACTACAGTTCGTCTACATCTGTAAGTGCAAGTTAAAACTCTACTATGCAAAGCCAAAGCCATTTATCAACAACACCCAGAAACACCGCCGGCTTCACTGGGCCGAGCTCATCTAAGATGGACTGATGCAAAGTGGAAAAGTGTTCTGTGGTCTGACCAGTCCACATTTACAATTGTTTTTGGAAACTGTGGTCGTCGTGTCCTCCGGACCAAAGAGGAAAAGAACCATCCGGACTGCTATAGGCACAAAGTTCAAAAGCCAGCATCTGTGATGGTATGGGGGTGTATTAGTGCCCAAGGCATGGGTAACTTACACATCTGTGAAGGCACCATTAATGCTGAAAGGTACATACAGGTTTTGGAGCAACATATGTTGCCATCCAAGTAACGTCTTTTTCATGGACGCCCCTGCTTATTTCAGCAAGACAATGCCAAGCCACATTCTGCACGTGTTACAACAGCGTGGCTTCATAGTAAAAGAGTGCGGGTACTAGACTGGCCTGCCTGTAGTCCAGACCTGTCCCCCATTGAAAATGTGTGGCGCATTATGAAGTGTAAAATACAACAACGGAGACCCCGGACTGTTGAACAACTTAAGCTGTACATCAAGCAAGAATGGGAAAGAATTCCACCTGAAAAGCTTCAAAAATTGGTCTCCTCAGTTCCCAAACGTTTACTGAGTGTTGTTAAAAGGAAAGGCGATGTAACACAGTGGTAAAAATGACCCTGTGACAACTTTTTTGTAATGTGTTGCTGCCATTAAATTCTAAGTTGATGATTATTTGCAAAAGAAAATAAAGTATCTCAGTTCAAACATTAAGTATCTTGTCTTTGCTGTGTATTCAATTGAATATAAGTTGAAAGGGATTTGCAAATCATTGTATTCTGGGTTAGGGTAGGGTAGGTTTAATTTTCTATTTACACAACGTCCAACTTCACTGGTTTTGGGTTTTGTATCAAGTTTTTGGTTTTAACAGGATGCTAACAAACTGCTAACAAGGACTATAGAAATGTCTGAGGATCTGAGAACTGATCCTTTTAATAACAAGAATCAGTCCTCCTCAGAACACCTGGATCAGGTCTAGATTTAGAGACAAGGTCACAGCAGCAGGTCAAAAGGCCGTGCTGTAGTTCCTGATCTAAGTAACAGACTTTGCTCTTTTGATTTTGTTTTAGCTAAAATAATCCTAAATGTTCGGGTCAGATGATCCTCCTCCTACAGCGCTGTGGGCTTTGGCTTCAGGAGGTCCTTGGACCTGCATCCAGGTAGATCCAGGTCTCTGCTGCTCCTCAGTTTCCACAGGCGTTTGTCTATCACACTCGTAATGTGGCTCCAGGACTCATGTACAGGTTCAAACAAAGGAAACAGCGGAGAACCCTCCCTGTGGCCTCAGCTCCCCCTCCTTAAAGATGCAGCGCTGCTGACTGCAGGACCTGCACCCACAGTCAGCAGTGCCGTCTCCTCACAGTTCTTCTGGACTTAGACTGAACCACAGAGTCCATCCATCACACACTCTGCACTGGCCTTTAAAGCCCGGTCCAGCTCAGCCCTGGTTACATGGATTTTAATCTAGAAATTGGTCCGAGTGTTTTATGGGCCTCGTATCAATGTCATGTGACCTCTGTCCTGCAGGGCGGAGCCACTTCCAGAGCCACGCCCACTCTCCTGAGGAGGGGGTCAGTCCCTGTGGTCGCACCAACAGCAGTCGCCCCCTGTGGCTGTACCAGGTAAATGCACCTCAATAACAAGATCAGACTCCTGTCCACTCGGAAGGCCTCAAGGTTTAAAGGTGCAGGACTACACAGTCAAAAAGATCAGTATTTCCCACCCGGTCTGGTTCCCCCTGCAAAGACCAAGGCCAGCAACTGGACCGGGTCACTAGATTGAGAAAAACTTCTCAAACAGGAGGTCACAGTGTGACTTTACGGTGAACGGGGGTAGCTGTTCCTGATCTGGACCGCCCTATGGTAGTTCTTCACCTCGTTAGAGTTTACTGTGGATCAGGTTTGGTCTTCATGAAGATCCTGGTGCAGGTCTCAGGATCTTCTGTGGTCCTCAGCACTGATCCAAGAACACAAAGGAGGTCCAAGAGACTCTAGAGAGAACTTTAGGGTCAGAGTCCAAAGCCATGTCAGCCCTGCCCCACTCTGGTCCCGCTGGTAGACTGATGGCGGTCTGGTTAACTGTCTGATGTTTCCTCCTCCACAGCGGTCGCAGCACGCCAAAGCTCCTCAGGAAAAACAGCATCCTGCAGCCACTGGGTCTGGACGGGTCCTCGGGGGCGTCTGCGGCGCCCCCCCACAGCTCCCCAAGTCTCTTCCACCGAGTCCTCGCCAAGTCCAGGAGAAAGAGCTGCCCCCATATCCCACAGCCCCATCCCAACTCTGGCTCCATCAACACAGCCTTCCAGCCGGACTAGACCTCAGCGGCGAGTCCTTCATCCATAAACAAGTGTTCTGGTCCCTCCTGGTCTGGTTCCTTTGACACATTTGAGGCCCAGTGGTCACATCACGAGGGAAACCACCTCAGACATGCAGATGCTGAGGTCCAGTCTGGGTCCCCCAAGTCACTCAGGTCTCTCTTAGGATGGGTATGTCCTGCTGGGTCAGTGAGGTCTGCTCCAAGTCATCAAGGCCAACCTGAGTCCAGAACACTGAGATACTGGTCTTGGACTAATGAAGGCCTGTACCGAGTCCCTGGGGTCCTATCAAAGACTGGAGCAGACACAAGTCAATGTTTGAGTCGATTGATTAGCAGGATGCTCGTTAGTAGACCGTTAAGATCAGTGACAAATGTGACTCTGAGATACTGGGGACCTGCTGAGCCGAGCCACAACAAGTCTCCGTTCACGAAAAACAGTTATGCTCTGGTCACAGCCAGTCCCTCGGGTCCATCCCAAGTCTTTTAGACCAGATCTTTGAGGTCCATCCAAAGTCTTTAAGACCAGGTGTTTGAGGCCCATCCCGTCTTTAAGACCAGATGTTTGAGGTCCATCCCAAGTCTTTAAGACCAGATGTTTGAGGTCAATCCCAAGTCTTTAAGACCAGATGTTTGAGGTGTATCCCAAGTCTTTAAGACCAGATCTTTGAGGTCCATCCCGTCTTTCAGGCCAGATGTTTGAGGTCCATCCCAGGTCTTTAAAACCAGATTTTTGAGGTCCATCCCAAGTCTTTAAGACCAGATCTTTGAAGTTCATCCCAAATCTTTGAGTCGAGATCTTTGAGCTCCATCATAAGTCTTTGAGACCAGGTTATCCTGCTGACTTTTGGGCCCTTTGAGAACATGCAGAGTTACAGCAGACCAGTCATGTTGTAACTCAAACTGAACAGATTAAGTGTTGACCAGGATCAGGATCCAGGAGGCTCTGTACCAACTGGTCCCTCCCAGGCCTCAGAATGTGGACCGGTACCTGACCTCAGGGCAGAACCAGGTCCCTCCCAGCTGCAGTATGTTCGGTCAGCCTCAGAGAAGAGCTGAACTCCTCGGCCCTTTCACACCTACAGCCCTGAAATTACTGGAAAGTTCCTGGGAACGTTCCCTACGCCCTGACCTTTCATATAGCAGGTGACTCTGCAGTGTGGAGGTCAGAGGTCACCTGGGAGGTCAACCCAGTATTCTCCAGGTCATGGTTTCAGGTGTGAAAGGGTTAGCATGGACTGCTGGAGCTTTGTGCTCTTTAACATGGAATCTAAAATAAAGACTGTTTCTGGTTCGGTTTCTTTATGTTTTATTGATTCAGTCTGTTTATTGCACATCTAAAAAAATCACCAACACTGAAAAATAAAGTCCTCACAGACGGCTGGTCTTCAAACTAAGAACATAAATCTGATTTAAAGTCCAAAGCTTTCAAAAAGCAATCAATAAATCAATGCATGTCTGAGTATATATTATTATATGAAATATTATGAATATGTTTTTATTTAACAATATGGTGAAAGTGCAGTGAGTTCTGGTACAGGTAAATACTAAAAGCTTTCAGGCTCAGCCTTAAAAACATTCAATCCAAAGTGCATCAGTAGCTTTGCTATAAAGTGTCCTGGTGTCCAATAAAGTGGAAGAAGAAATGTAAATGCATTAAAAGCTGCCAGTGTTCAATAAATAGATTAAAAATATGATGTTAAAAGCTGTCAGAGGAGTCACTGTTCACTGCACATTAAAAATCTTTAAGTGCTAAAAACAAGTCATTAAAATATTAAAACATTAAAAACCCTGTTCATGCTTTTAAACAGAGTTATGGATTCAAATGTTTAATTTTTTAAACCTTTAAATAAATCAATAAAACACGAAGCAAAACAGAAAGTGTCTGACAGTGAGAAATGATTTTAGATTAAAAATGCTGACTCATGATTCACAGGTCGACTCAGCACTCTGATGCTGCTTTCAAAAAATCACTAAAATCTGATTTAAGTTAAATTAAAAGAACCGATGCCCAGATCCTTCTGCTGCTGAAGATGACGGTGAGGATGAGGATGATGATGGAGGTGAGAAAGAGCAGAAACACCTGAAACAAAGTAGCAGGTTAATCAGAGCTCAGGTGAAGGTCATTTGCTCTAAATTACAGTTTTGTAGTTCTTCTGTAACATAGCTCCATGCCGTTTGGTTGTTTTCTTGTTGATTTATTTGTTTGAAGAAGCTTCATGCATCATGGTCAAGCTCACAGAAACACTCAGAGTGCTACAGGTGTGCAGGACAGTTCGACTCACCTGAGGAGGGCAGCATCATGGCTCCATGTAGAGTCGGGCCTGCTCCGTCAGACTCTTCTGATCGATGGTTTTCCCAAACATCACCTCCTGAAGCTTCCCGCTCGGCTGCACACACTCCAACACACACAACACATCTTCAGTCACTCTGTCAGCCAGACAGTCAACAAACACTGATGAACATGAGAGTCCGATTTACCCTCGTCTGTCCCTGCTCCGGTCCATTTCTCTGAATATATAGATACACGGCCTGGCCAAAAAAACCTCACCACCTAAACAAGGCCACACACTCAAATATTTCATTGTTCCTTCTTTAGCTTTGATTACAGTCTCATTCTCTATGTCATTGTTTCTTTAAGCTTCTCCAATGTCTCAGATTTGTCCCAGATCACAGCACTGCCCCCACAGGCTTGGACAGTAGGCACTAGGCATGATGGGTGCATCACTTCACCTGCCTCTCTTCTTCCCCTGATGCTCCCATCACTCTGGAACAGGGTCAATCTGGACCCATCAGACCACATGACCTTCTTCCAGTCCTCCACAGTCCAATCTTTATGCTCCCTAGCAAACTGAAGCCTTTTTTCTGCTTAGCCTTACTGATTAGTGGTTTTCTTAAGGCTACACAGCTGTTTAGTCCCAATCCCTTGAGTTCCCTTCACATTGTGTGTGTGGAAATGCTCTTACTTTCACTATTAAACACACCCCTGAGTTCTACTGTTGTTTTTCTTTGATTTGATTTGGACAAACGTTTAAGTGATTCACCGATCACCATCATTCAGGATTTTATTCTGACCACATTTCTTCCTTGAAGACGATGGTTCCCCACTATCCTTCAGTTTGTAATAATGTGTTGGACAGTTCTTAACCCAGTTTTAGTAGTTTCTTCAGTCTCCTTAGATGTTTTCTCTGCTTGATGCCAATGATTTGACCCTTCTTAAACAGACTAACATCTTTTCCGCGACCACAGGATGTGTCTTTGACATGGTTGTTGAAGAAATGAGAAGCTGCTCATGTGATCAGCTGGAGTTAAAGAACTTGGATAAAGATAATCTCCCATTCAGTAATTATCCTACAGGAGAGTCAGACCTGTTTGATTAGTTAAATCCAGGTGGTGAGTTTTTTTTGCTAGGCAGTGTGTATATATATACAGTTGTGGTCAAAAGTTTACATACACTTGTAAAGAACATAATGCCATGGCTCTCTTTAGTTTCCAGTTATTTCTACAACTCTGATATTTCTCTGATAGAGTGATTAGAACAGATACTTTTTTGTCTTAAAAAAACATTCATGAAGTTTGATTCTTTTATGACTTTATTATGGGTTAATAGAAAAAGTGACTAAATCTGCTGGGTCAAAAATATACATACAGCAACATGAATAAGCAATTTTGGTGACTTAGAAAGTTGTGTCAATGAAATGAGCTTCAGAACATACCCTCTTAACTTCTTGTGAATGATTATGAGTGACTATAGCCGGGGACTTCTCTGAGGCCATTTAAATAGGGCCCATTGGATACAAAAAACAAAAACACTACAATGGGAAAGTCAAAGGAGCTCAGCACGGATCTGAAAAAGGGAATCATTGACTTGAACAAGTCAGGAAAGTCACTTGGAGCCATTTCACAGCAGCTGCAGGTCCCAAGAGCAACAGTGCAAACAATTGTTTGTATGTATAAAGTGCTTGGCACTGTTTTGTCACTGCTACGATCAGGAAGAAAATTCAAGCTATCCTGCTGCTGAGAGAAAATTGGTCGGGAGGGTGAAGAGTAAACCGAGAACCACCAAAAAGCAGATCTGCCAAGAATTAGAAGCTGCTGGAACACAGGTGTCAGTGTCCACTGTCAAGCATGTTTTGTATCGCCATGGACTGATGGGCTGCTGTGTAAGAAGGAAGCCCTTGCTCTAAAAGCAGCACCTTAAAGCTCAACTGAAGTTTGCTGCTGATCACATAGACAAAAATAAGACCTTCTGGAGGAAAGTTCTGTGATCAGATGAAACAAAAATCATGCTGTTTGGCCACAGTTCTCAACAATATGTTTGAAGGAGAAAAGGTGAGGCCTTTAACCCCAAGAACACCATGCCTACCGTCAAGCACGGTGGTGGGAGTATTATGCTGTGTGGCTGTTTTGCTGCCAATGGAACTGGTGCTTTACAGAGAGTAAAGGGGAGTGTGAAGAAGGAGAATTACCTTCATATTCTTCAAGATAACCTAAAATCATCAGCTTGAAGGTTGGGTCTCGGGCGCAGTTGGGTGCTCCAACAGGACAATGACCCCAAACACAAATCAAAAGTGGTAATGGAATGGCTAAATCAGGCTAGAATGAAGGTTTTAGAATGGCCTTCCCAAAGTCCTGATCTAAACCCCATTGAGAACACCTGGACAATGCTGAAGAAACAAGTTCATGTCAGAGAGCACACAAATTTAACTGAACTGCACCAATTCTGGGAGTGGTCAAAGATTCAACCAGAAGCTTGCCAGAAGCTTGTGGATGGCTACCAAAAGTGCCTAATTGAAGTGAAAATGGTCAAGGGACATGTAACCAAATATTAGCATTGTTGTATGTATATTTTTGACCCAGCAGATTTGGTCACTGTTTCTATTAACCCATAATAAAGTCATAAAAGAATCAAACTTCATGAATGTTTTTTATGACAAAAAAGTATCTGTTCTAATCATTCTATCAGAGAAATATCAGAGTTGTAGAAATAACTGGAAACTCAAGAGAGCCATGACATTATGTCCATTACAAGTGTATGTAAACTTTTGACCCCAACTGTATATATATGTAAATATATATCCACATACATTCATACATTATATATATATATATATATATATATATATATATATATATATATATATATATATATATATCTATATGTATATATATATATATATATATATATATATATATATATATATATAGGGGTCTGTAGTACTCAGTGATAGCCTGAGATATTAGGGGTACAGCAGTTCAGTTTATCGCAGTTACGGTTTTGTATCTCGGTTTTAGGATCACGGTTTCGGTTCGTGTTTTGCATTAAAAAAAACAAGAAGTTTGACTTTCCAAAAGACTCCCTTTATTTTGCTTTCAAGAAAAATATATTATGACAATACCTCTTAGTCTTAAATATTATTTGGCTTAAATAAAGTATTATGACATTTATATAAAACACTTCAAATGTAAACACATGGTCAGAGTGCCTCTTAGCTCCCTGGCTAGTGTAGTGACTGACTACTGAAATACAATTTACTATGTATTGTACATGATATACACTATACATGAACAAAAAATAATCAGAGGTTAATATAGACATGATTATTAAAAAGTTAATGCATTTTTTGTCCTACAATAGAGTTTTAGTTGTTTTTCCAGCTACAAGCTTGATTAAATAATGCAAAAAAGGAGGAGATGAGAGAAAGTGAGAGAGCGCTGGGCGATCGACTGGCATCTCCATTACACACACAAACTATAGACGTGAATGAATCAAATGTTTGTATTATGATATCTGTTAAACTTAGTTTATTAACACTGTGCCGACTTTTTGAATGGATTAATCAGACTAAAATAACACGTTTACAGGACGTGGAGACTCTGATATTACCGCTGTCCATCTCATCAGTGCATATTTGCGCGCTGCTGTATGTTCCTATGAGACAGCGTCAGTCAGAGAACAGTCTGCTCCTGTCTGATCTGCTCTCAGACAAACTAAGAAACATCAGAACAGAAGACAAAACTAAGCTTTTGCCTTTTTTGTCACCTGTTCAGCGCACTATGGCTCTGAGATGTTTTTCTCTTCAGCAGCGATCTGTCATCAGCGGGGTTGGCGGGAGAGACCCCGGTGCGAGAGAGAGCGTCTGCCTTCAGGTTCATAAGAAATAAAATATAGCCATAATTACTTTAATAAGAGCTCACTCAAGGTGAGCTGCTGTAACATCAGGTTCTACGTTATGGGAACAAACTTCTCCAGCACAGTAAAGCTCAATTTTTGCTCTGTGTTTGTTGCCCCTCCTCACGCCATGCTGTGTGTGTTGTATAATGTTAAACTGAGCATGTGCGTCACTTCTGCAGCCTGAGCTGTTCACATAACAGTCTGCAGTCAGACCACATTTACAGGAGTGATCTGAACAGACAAACAAAACATCAGAATTGAGCATTAAGGCTGCAGTGTGAACATAGCCTGAGAAAGCTAAACCTCTGTGTGATGAGGGCTAAGGTGTTGACTCATGTTGTACATGTTCGCTTTAGCGTGTCGGACTAGCGCTGAGCAATGCTTGCACATGGTTTAATTTTTGTGCACTGTTTTCTCTCCTTCGTCATTATAATCCATAAGAAAACCGAAATGTCCCCACACCGCAGATTGAACAAAGCCAGTGCTTCTTCAAACTCCGGTCTCTCCACCTCTTCGCTCGACATAACTTTTTCTTTCCCCTTAACTTCCTCCTTCTTCGTCTTAGCTTTTGTGAGGCCGAGCCGAGCTCCAGAGTGAGAGACGCCGCCAACTCGGCCACGTGCTCGGCTCCTATTACACAGTAGCGATTGGATATGTACTAGCGGGGCGGGGTTTTGTACAGAGCTGTGCGAGGAGGGGAGGAGAGGTTGTCTGCAGCCGGAGAACAGGCGAGAAATCCGCCTCACAGCTGTTATAAATGAATTAATTACAAAACCGAAAAAGCGCGCTTCAAAAAGGCGAATTGAGACGTGCAGGGCGAACCGTACGGTTTCGGTTTTAAACCATGAACCATTGCACCCCTAATGTATATATATGTATATTTGTATATATATTTACATATATATATATATATATATATTTATATATATATATATATATATATATATATATATATATATATGTATATATATGTACATATATATATATATACACACATGTATATATATATATATATATACACACATATATATACATATATATACACACACATGTATAAAAACCTATGCTCTTGTGTTCCCGTCTCCCTCAGTAGGACGGAGCAGCTATGATCCAAACCAAGCAGTTACTAGAAAAGCACCATCACAGGGCTGCTCTCCCCCGCTGGCTCCAGTGACCCCATCTCAACTTTGTGAAGCATTTGTTACTACCTTTAGCATTAGCACAGAGGGGGGATCCTTCCAATCTCTTTTTAAACAGCACTGCCCCCCCTAAAACCGGGCATCCACTGTACGACTTTTTCAATCGCGGCGTTCAGCTGCTGCTCATACTGTACGAGTGAATCGCAAGGGTTAATAGTTTCCAGCTCACGATTCTTCTTCTCACACTATACGACCCAATGCTTGGATGAAGAAGAAGAAGTAGAAAGTTATCAGATGCTCACAGATGCGAATGATTAACAAACAAAAACTCATTACCCGAATAGCCTCCGCTGTGCCTGCCACAGCTCAAGTCGACCCTCCATTGCTTGGGTCCAGGTCATGGATCCATGGTCCAGGTCCGCTGTGATGCCATGCTGCTCCGTCTTGTGCATTTGTTTTCTCTTCGGTATCTACGTTTGCGCATGTGCAGTGTGACATAGCCTCACAAGGGGCAACCAGGATTTCAAACAGGTTTCATATTCATATATTCATCCGATCAATCGGGAGGTGGTCGTGAGGTGTTGATCACTTCTCGTTACCTCGTGTATACTACAAGACGTTAGACGCATGATTGAGCCAAAACCCGATCCTCAAAATAGTCGCACAGATGAAAAATCGTGCCAAAAATCGCACAGTGGATGCCCGGCTTAAGGTGCCCCTAGTGTAGCAGCTGGTTCAGGCCCAGCCTGTGGTTTTGGTGCTCCTACAGTCATGTGAGATTAAGGACACTCCTGCTCCTTTGACTGTCTGGTGTATGTTGTCACATTTAAGGTGCCTACAAACCGAGCGCGATTTGAGCGACCTCGGTGATCACTCTCCATGCAAAGTCGATGTACAGCCGCAATGGGGGGGGGGGGGGCTTACCCTCCGGCGACGCATTGGCTGCATTCATGGTGAACACGCCGATCATCACATGTTGAAAAACTTGATAAGACATTTTCAAAGTTTTCAGGTGCTGTTGTGTGTAGCGGTGTGGCAACAGCCCATCAGAGGTGTGTGCGACGCACCTGTGACAGACAGTTGCTGTGTTGGAAATCGTTCCTTATCACCGATATAGTGCTCTATATAGTGTGTTCGCCATTTTGTAGTGTTTTTTGAATTCTCAGCAATTTCTTTCACTATATAGTGAACAACAAAATACCCACAATGCACAACAAAAGTGAGTGTACATACGATGTGCCCTATATTGTTCTCCCATATACCACAATGCAATGCAGTTGTGTTTCTCCATAGAAGAGGAAGAAGGCTGTTAGGAGCTGCTTTCATTTATAAATGTAAAAAACATTAACACGTTTGTAGCTCTTTTATGTCTGTTAGCGGCTGTAAACAGATTCAAACTTTGCTACTTATCCTCCTCAGTGCCCGGTTTGTTTACGTTAATTTTGGCGTGTCCACTTCCGTTACAGGAATACCAGGCTCATCTACTGACGCTATGACATGAAGAAAATTTCAGTGGAGTCTCTGAAATCTTGTTTGGTTATTAACTTTGTAGTTCACTATTTCATTTACACTACAGAGGGAACAGCGAATGAATGAATGATTTCAAACACAGCTAGTCCGGACTACAGAGTAACGATCCATGTCCCTGTGGAAACATTAGTCAGAAAGGACATTAGTTCCTCCTGATGGACCACAGAAAACTGACGATGCTGCTGCATCATCAGCTGCAGTGTTTGGTGGTTGGTAGATGAGTGAAGAGGAAACGGATGGAATAATGTCAGTTTATACATCCTAATATATGATATACGATCGCAGTGAAACTCGAGCGGACGTGACGGCACCGAGGGACTCTCCAGGGTGACCAAAGTGAGGTATTTATGGACACTCGACATGAAGCCTCATTCAGTATGAAGCAGCTTCACTCTTCCTCATTTTCAACTTCTGCACAAACCTGACTGTGGGTCAGAGGTCACGTCAGACCCTCAGTCTCTCCATCCCGATAACAACACACTCATTCATGTGGACTGTGTGAAACAGACGCTCCCACCTCTGCTGAGTCTGGCTGGCCTGCAGGGTCCTCAGGTGAGTTCAGGTGAGCTCCTGCCTGCTGACACCACCACACCTCAATCTGACCCTCCACCACGTGGCAGCCCAGCTCCTCACAGCGGACTGGCTGGACCGGTGATAGCAGACTCTCCCCCTGCACCTGGACCACAGAGGAAAGGCGGATCAGGACCGTGAGACCCTGAGCAGGACTTACTTTAGCTCTGCATGTCTGGTTACAAAATGGCTGCCACGCTGATGGTGCCTGACTGATCAGGGTTTGTTCAGAAGCCAGTCAGGCTTAAATCTTGGTTTGTTCTGTTGGCTCTAATCTCACCACAGCTGCCACCCAGGCTACTGCAGGGGGACGTTCTCACGAGGCTTTTTCTTCTTCTTTGGTTTTATAGGGTAGGGTTAGCATCCATCATTTTGGAGCATTCAGTTTGAAGAGGCAGAGGAATATTTTTATTATTATATCATCACACAGGAGATTTACAGGAGAATACTGATACAGGAGGACGTCAGGAAAGAGGAGAAAATACGTAAAATACAGTAGTTTCATGGCCAAAACAGGAGATTTGACAGCTATGTGGAGAATGTCAGAGGAACTACCTATACCCCGATCAACATCGGGCTGTGAGCACTAACTAACTTAACATGTTTGTTTTTAACTTTACTATGATAATGTTTTGGTGTTTTCTTACCGCTGACTGAGACATGACTTGGTGTAGTGTAAAACAAAAACGTTGTGCTGAGAGTTTGGAGTTGAATCAGTCTTCTGATTGTGAATCAGCGCAGCTCGTGCATGTGAGTAGCTGCTTCACACTTGGCTGCAAACCGATCCAGTGAGAGCTGCAGGTCACGGTCCGATGAAGCCAACAGGACCACATCATCTGCAAAAAGCAGTGACCAGATCCTGAGGTCACCAAACCGGAACTCCTAAACGCCCTAGCTGCGCTTACAAATTCTGTCCATGAAAGTAATGAACAGAATCGGTGACAAAGAGCAGCCCTGGTGAGTCCAACCCCCTCCAAATGCCGGCAATGTGAACCAGGCTCTGACACCGGTCATACAGGGAACAGATGATGGCCCACATCAGAGAGCCTGCTACCCCATACTACCGGAGCGACCCCCACAAGACCCCACGAGAGACACGGTCTCCAGGTCCACAAAACACATTTGGTGCATAAGCACAAACAACTGTCAGGTTCTGCCATCCCCCACCCGAAGGCGGAGGGAGGCTACCCTATCATTCATTGGGGTAAACTCCAACGTACAGGCCTCGAGGCCAGGAGAGACAAGCACTGCCACCCCCGCCCAACGCCTCTCACCAACCGCAACTCCAGAGTGGAAGAGAGTCCAACCCCTCTCAAGAGGACTGGTTCAACAGCCCAAGCTATGCGTCGAGGTGAGTCCAACTATATCTAGTCAGAACCGCTCAACCTCGCGCGAAACCAACGGCTCCTTCCCCGGAGTTTATAATCAAATATTATTAATGTCATACATTATCAAATGTTTTTCCTGAAACAACAGAAAGTGTTTTAATGCCATTTAAGACCTTCATTTTCTTACATGATGCTTTTTAATGCCCATCAGAAACCCTGCAGATGGACTGTTTCCCAGATCTATGGGCCAGTGTTTCCCATGGATGTTTGGGATCATGGAACCTTTTAGGTTTTTTTCCCCTCCATCTGTAAGTTACAGATGGAGGGGACGGGTGGGCTATTATGGGGTGGGCATGTTATGTGGACACCATCCATAAATTACCGAGTCGACCTGGGTGCGATGTTCCCACTGAGGCTGCTTGGAGACAGCCGATTAAACCTTTCAAACTGCCCACAGGAGCTGATTGTTTGCAGGTTTAAACAGGTTTTTAGCCAGTCTGAGGCGTGCGACTCCCTGAATGTATAAAAATAAACATCAGCACTTCCCCCAGTTTACCTGAGAGCAGGTGCTGGACTGCAGGTTGTCAGTGCTGATACTCTGCTCCTCCCTGGCTGCAGTCTTGGCTCTGCAGCAGTTTGCTGCAACCTGAAACACACAGGTTCATCTCTTACTGCCATGATTCTCAACCTGAGGAGGGCGGCCCTCTAACCAGGCACTATAGAGCTCAGGAGGGTCTGAGGCTCTCAGGTAATTATAATAACCACTGTGTGACATGCTGGGTCTGTCCTCACCTGGTCCTGGCTGCTCCTCAGGCACTGCAGAGGACTTGGACTCTTTGGGGCTGACATCAGCAGCACCTTTATCTTCTCTCTGATTTCCGGGGGGGTCCTGAACACATCACAGAGCTTCAGCTTTAAGTTAACAGGGGTATTCACAGACTGTCAGAGGGCCTCAGCATGTCTGTGCTAAGATGGCCTTAGAGGCCTGACCGTGGGACTCACTGACTCAGGCTGTTGTGGCAGGGCACACATGGGTCGGTCTGCTCCGAACTGCTGCTCGAGTGTTTAAGGACACACACCGGGGTGGAGGTCAGGGCCGGACACTGAAACTTCAGATCCTCGAACCCGAGCAGACTTAGGAGCTGCAGACAGACAGAGAGAGAGACAGACACAGAGAGAGACAGACAGACAGACAGACAAGCAGAGAGACAGACAGATAGACAGGTGTTGGTGACAATCAGATAATTTCTTCCTCCATCTTTTTAAAGGTCTTTTTGATCCACAGGTTGATGTGAGTGGCGAGATACTCAGACACGATTTCTGACGTTCACTCACATCAGCAGCACTCTTTCATGGATATGGCTGCCACAAGCGACTATTTTGATAGTCGACTAGTCAACGATTGTAGGAGCTAAGTTTATAGCCTACTTAGCCTACCAAGCTGCTTGACCCACAGTGACCTGGTTGACGCGTTGCGGTACTGTTTCCAACTGCTACCGTGTGTTCTTGAAAATCAACAAGAGTCCGGACACTGTTCTTCTGATGCTGCATAACGAACATTTATTTTCGTAGCATCTATTAACATCCTTAAGTTCCTCTTCATTAACAACCAAACAGCAAAACACACTGGCATTCAGCGCCCCAGCGGTCAAAAACCGTTTGCCGTTTCGGGTCAAACCCCCTGACGTCAACAGTGATGTAACTACCTTTATACCTGAAGGGCAGGTAACAGCGACACCCTAAGCACACCAAGTGAAATATTATTCATTTGAAATTATTACAACAGGTTTGGCTCCTATTACGACTATTTTTTGCGATCAGTCGATTAATCACATCATGCATGAATTGCATCTTACCGCACCAGCAAGCAGCTGCTCTTGTATAACCATCATTAGCTTCCAGCTTGAAGTGTCTGTGCTAACTAAAAATAGACAATTAAGATGGTAGTTCATTCAACTTTTAATGAACTTTGCAGATGTTACAACATTACATATAACGTGTTCTAAGGCTAATGAAGTCACCATTGTTAATGTTAATGTTCTCTGTTGACTTAGGTGGACAGATTTCTGAAATTAAACCCGGGGACATTTCCACTCAATTTTAAAAAATTATTTTGAAGTTAACAAGATCAAATTAAGAAACTGAGACAGTTATAATTATGTATATTACATTTATATAAAGCCTGTTTTGATTTTAGTCTACCTTACATTTCAATTTCACAGTGACATATTTTCTTTTTATTCCCTTCATTTACTTCAACATCCTTTTGTTTGGATCTGGAACATCCTTTTCTTTTTACAGAAGTGAAGGAAGGGCTCCTGTTATTTGTAACTCTGTTATCACTAAACAGTCTAACTTTGATTTTTGTAACCAAACAGACAAGTCAGGCTTTTATCTAAGTTCTATGTTGATCCTATAAAGCTTTATTTTGGTGAAAACTTTTCCACAAAATAAGCCCAAATCGCTGATAATAAGCCGACCTGGCAACTATGGCTCCTGTGTAGTTGTGTGATAATCATGTCGGATTCACACAGACAATAGAGCAAGCCCAAAGTCACTTTTATAGAGCAGACTCGGCAACACAATAACTGTTGTCTTAGTCTGTGCTCAGCCTGCTCCCTCACGCTTCCTGCTTCCTACACGGCTGTAGTAATAACCTTTGTTCTAGTAGACACACAATAGTAAAACACTGAAATAAGGCACATTTTCAGGGACAGGTTGAACCGGGGACAGGTCATCCAAAACAGGGACAGTCCCTGGAAATCAGGGATGTTTGGTCACCAGACTGTTGACGCTAATGGTAGCAGCTAACTAGCCAATTAGTTTATTTAGAAGACTGTCCCTCTTCGTCAGAAACTGAATCAGTCACGACGTGCTTCCTTTTCATATGCTTATGGAAGGAAAGTTCAGCCTTGCAGATATTGCACATTCTTCTCTTTTGCTTGGTAAAATGCTCCCAAACTTTCAAGCTCCATTGCCAGTTAGCCACGATACTCTGCTGGTGACATCACAGCTGACCCAGATTACCAAGACTGCACATGTGCATCTCAGACAGAAAGGCAGACAAGACAGCAGAAGGCACAGTGGCAGCTATGACAGAAAGTTATAACAGCAATATTCCTGGGATGTCTGGTGTGAATCGCTCTTTTGAGGTCATGCCACAGCATCTTAATCAGGTTGAGGTCAGGACCCTGACTGGGCCACTCCAGAAGCCGTATTTTCTTCTGTTGAAGCCGTTCCATTGTTGATTTACTTCTACGCTTTGGGTCGTTGTCCTGTTGCATCACCCATCCTCTGTTGAGCTTCAGTTGGTGGACAGATGGTCTGAAGTTTTCCTGAAAAATGTCTTGATAAACTTGGGAATTCATTTTTCTGTCGATGACAGCAATCTGTCCAGGCCCTGAGGCAGCAAAGCAGCCCCAAACCATAATGCTCCCTCCACCATATTTCACAGTTGGGATGAGGTTTTGATGTCGGTGTGCTGTGCCCTTTTTTTCTCCACACATAGTGTTGTGTGTTCCTTCCAAACAACTCAACTTTGGTTTCATCTGTCCACAGAATATTTTGACAGTAGTGCTGTGGAACATCCAGGTGCTCTTTTGTAAACTTCAAACGTGCAGCAGTGGGTTTTTTGGACAAAATGGCTTCCTCGGTGGTGTCGTCCCATGAACTCCATTCTTGTGTGATGTTTTGTAGATTTGTCAACAATAATGTTGGCATGTGCCAGGGATTTCTGTAAGTCTTCAGCTGACACTCTAGGATTCTTCTTCACCTCATTGATCATTCTGCGCTGTGCTCTCACAGTCATCTTTACAGGACCACCACACCTTGGCAGAGCAGCAACAGTGCTGAACTTTCTCCATTTGTAGACAGTCTGTCTTACCGTGGACACATGGACATCAGGGCTTTAGAGATACTTTTGTAACCCTTTACAGCTTCATGCAGGTCAACAATTCTTGATGGTAGATCTTCTGAGAGCTCTTCTGTGCGAGGCATGGTTCACATCAGGCAATGCCTCTGGAGAACAGCAAACTCACAACTGGTGTGTGTTTTTTATAGGGCAGGGCAGCTTTAACCAGCACATCCTATCTAATCACATTGACTGGACTCCAGGTTGGCTGACTCCTGGCTCCAATTAGCTCTTGGAGAAGTAATTAGCCTGGGGTTCACATACTTTTTCCACCTGGCGCTGTGACTGTTTACATAGTGTGTGGAATAAAAACATGATAACTGATATTTTTTTGTGCTGTACTAGTGATGTGACTTAGATGAAGATCAGAACATATTTCATGACCAATCTAAGCAGAAATCCAAGTAATCCAAAAGGGTTCACATACTTTTTCATGCAACTGTAGTTGTTGACGATTTTGATCGTTAACGTCGCCATGACTAGTCGACTTATCGTGGTCGCCTTAATGGATGAGTTTATGTTCTGAAATAAAAGAACAGCCACTGCTATCTTATTTATATTAAACATAAACTAAATGTGTCCATGTGGGTGTCAAAGCAGAGGACCTCTGGGGTTAAACCAAGAGCTCAAGCTGGCCTGTTTTCACCCTAACTTGTAAGTCTGTGACTTCAGTGGCACGTACAGCCCTAGCTTCTGTGCTGAGTATTTTGGCACAGACTTAGAGCTGCTGTCTGTCATCTTAAAACCCTGACTACCCCTTTAGAGCATGACAGAGAGAGCCTCAGGAGTCAGAACATTGTTAAACTCCTTTTCAAAGTGTCAGAGGGTAATCATGAGGTTAATAATTATAAATAAGTAAAGCTCAAGCAAAGACAGATACTGCAGAAAACTGAGTCTGAGATCCAGCTTAAGTGGGCTGCACATGAAAATCTGCCTGAAAGTCGTCACTGCAGCCTCACGTCTGTCTGATACTGTTCAGCCATAAAGACTGTTACTCAGGATGGCTCTGATGGATTCAGCCTCATGTCTGCAGGGTTGAGCACATAAGATTCAGGAGCATCACCTCAGTCGGGGAGAAGGTCAGAGCTTCTTGAGTGGTGCTCCTGGTCCAGGAGGAGGAGTCAGTGCCAGAGGCTCCGCCCTCGCTGTTGACCATCTGCTCCTTCAGACCTGCAACCTTCACAGAAGAGCAGGGGAGATCGTCATCCTGAATCTGTACATCTGGAATTTTTTAAATGAACAAAACAAAAGAGTGGAGCTGCAGGTGTTATCGTGTCTCTAGTGAAGAGCTCATTTTGTTTACTAATTATTTTGTCATAGGTTTTATCAATAATCTTTTTTACCCTGATGAAAACTACACAGTAACTAATAAAAACAAGAGCTCATGGACAAAAACTCAAACTAAACTAACTAACATTTTCATCAACTAATAAAAACTAGACTAAAATGTCTGACAGACTTAATCCAGTCAGACCTAATATGGTCATGTAGGAAGTAGAGACAAGTGATGAATCTATCCAATCACAGCTACTTTGGTTGTGTTAAAGGTTGGATGAGTTCAGAGGGACATCCAATCACAGCTGCCTTAGCTTGGTGGTGGTGGGATAAGTTGTGGAGCGATCCAATCAGAGCTGCTCTCTTTATGAATTGATATATTCATGTAGAGCAGGTTCACTGTTTGTTGTCAGTTCTGGTATTGTAACTGAGATGCTCTGCCAGGTAGCCTAAATAAAGGTGACTGCATTTCACACAAAGGAACATTTGTTTCTGTTCATTTAGACATTCAGACTTTACTAACATTCAATAAAGGCTTAGTAGATGTTAGGTAGGTAGGTATGTAGGTAGACAGATAGACATTCAGACTTTACTAACATTCAATAAAGGGTTAATAGATGTTAGGTAGGTAGGTATGTAGGTAGACAGATAGACATTCAGACTTTACTAACATTCAATAAAGGGTTAATAGATGTTAGGTAGGTAGGTATGTAGGTAGACAGATAGACATTCAGACTTTACTAACATTCAATAAAGGCTTAGTAGATGTTAGGTAGGTAGGTATGTAGGTAGACAGATAGACATTCAGACTTTACTAACATTCAATAAAGGGTTAATAGATGTTAGGTAGGTAGGTATGTAGGTAGACAGATAGACATTCAGACTTTACTAACATTCAATAAAGGCTTAGTAGATGTTAGGTAGGTAGGTATGTAGGTAGACAGATAGACATTCAGACTTTACTAACATTCAATAAAGGCTTAGTAGATGTTAGGTAGGTAGGTATGTAGGTAGGCAGATAGACATTCAGACTTTACCAACATTCAATAAAGGCTTAGTAGATGTTTCATTTTATCCAAGAGAAAAACACGACTTCAGAAATTCAAGGAAACATAAAAATGCCTTACACTTTACACTTCAGATTTTAGTCTACTAAATTTACAGCAGATTTCATCTATTGAAACTAGACTAACATTAAAAAAGTTTAGAGACTAAATTATGACTGAAACTAAACGATATTTTAGACAGACCATAACTCCAACTAAATTAAAGTGCTGTCAAAATGAACACAGCTCAAGTGTAAAAGACAGATTCATTGTGCTCAAACTTTGTTGCTCACACATCCTGCTGCTGCTTGTCTGAACACAAAGAGAAACTATTTGTCATTTTAGTTCAGCATCTACACTGATATGAATCCTACGTTTGAGACTACATTTCTCTACGATGCTCCCCAGAAGGTCAGGGGCAGCTGACTAAAGAAGCTTACATAACTCCTGCTCAGGTCGATCACCGACAGGTCCAGGTCGTCTCCGTACAGGCAGGTGGAGAGCGATGAGGTCACTTCCTGTGAGCTGCGGCTCCAGCTCTCTGTGCTCTGGGGGAACACAGCACACACCGACAGACTCATTAAAATCACATGGCAGAAAAAGCAACAATAAATAAAAAATGACTAAAACTTAACTAATGAAAATCAAACATTGGCTTTGAATTGTGGTTCAACAGAATTATTTTAAAAAACAAAATAATGAAACTGGCCCGGACAAAAATGGTGGTACCCTTAACTCAGTGTTCTGTTGCACAACCTTTTGTGTCAATCACTACAATCAGGTGATTTCTGTAACTCTCTGTGAGACTTCTGCACCTGTCCACAGATATGTTGGCCCACCCACATATGTTGAGCAAACTGCTCCAGCTGTCTCAGGTTTGAAGGGTGTCTTCTCCAGACTGCATGTTTCAGCTCCTTCCACAAATGTCCCTGATATCCCCGATCTAAATCCACAAAAGGATTTAGATCAGGGATCATAGAAGGCCACATCAGAATGGTCTAATGTTTTGTTCTGAGCCATTCTTGGGTGTTTTTAGCTGTGTATTTGGGTCATTATCCTGTTGGAGGACCCATGACCTGTGACTGAGACCAAGACCAAGGTACAATGGCAAGATTTCATTGGACCTGCACAGATTCAAGACACCCTGTGTCAGATGCAGCAAAGCAGCCCCAGAACATAACAGAGCCTCCTCCATGTTTCACAGTAGGTACAGTGTTCTTTTCTTTGTATGCTTCATTTTTGTGTCTGTGGACATAGAGCTGATGGGATTTACCAAAAAGCTCCAGTTTTGTCTCATCTGTCCAAAGGACATTCTCCCAAAAGGTTTGTGGCTTGTCAATATATAATATAATATGGCTTGAAAATTCCAGTCTCTCCTTTTTATGATTTGCTTTCAACAGTGATGTCCTCCATTAAGTCCACTTTGGCTCAAACAGTAACAGATGGTGTGATCTGACTCTGATGTACCTTGACCTTGGAGTTCTCCTCTAATCTCTTTGAAGTTGTTCTGGGCTCTTTGGTTTCCATTCGTATTCTCCGTCTCTTCAGTTTGTCATCAGTTTTCCTCCTGCAGCCACGTCCAGGGAGGTTGGCTACAGTCCTGTGGACCTTAAACTTCTGAATAATCTGTGCAGCTGTAGTCACAGGAACATCAAGCTGCTTGGAGATGGTCTTATAGCCTTTACCTTTAACATGCTTGTCTATAATTTTATTTCTAATCTCCTGAGACAGCTCTCTCCTTAGCTTTCTGTGGTCCATGATCAGTGTGGTTCACACCATGATACCAAACAGCACAGTGGCCACTTTTCAGCCTTTAAAAAGGCAGACTGACTGATTACAAGCTTGGAGACACCTGTGATGATAATTACAGGACACACCTTAGTTTAACATGTCCCTATGGTCCAATCATTTTCAGTCTTTTCTAGGGGTACCATCATTTCTGTCCAGGCCAGTTTCAGTGTTTTTGTATATATTTCTTTAAAGATTATGTTGTATCACAATTTAAAAGCAATGTCTGATTTTCACTTGTTAATTTTCAGTTAATTTTATTAATACTTTTATCAGTTTCAAGTTATTTCAGTGACCTTTTTTGGTTTTTCTTACTTTAACGTAAATATACAAACAACTTTGTCCATGAGTATTTCTGGAATGGGGGACCACAATGAGGGACAGGATCATTCTGAACACACTCACACCTCAGGTAAGACCACCTTAGGTAAGACCACCTCAGGTAAGACCACCAGTAGGTCCACCATAATCTGGCTTTTGCCTTTTACAGCCTGAAATGTTAAGTCTAACTGAACACGACCAATCAGAGTCTAAAGAGCCTAAAATCCTCCAGGATGATAAAGAGTAACAGGTACCACCTCCGTCAGCTCCACAGGTGCTGTGAGCTCGCACACGCTCAGAGAGGAGTCATAGCTGGAGGAGGCAGGGACACAGTGGGAGCACAGGTGGGTCTGGTTGCTATGGAGATGGCAGGTGCTGTGATCGCTGGAGCTAGACTCGTCCTTCACGGTGCTCAGACTGTCGGCCTGCTGGGAGAGATCACAGTGTTACAGCTCCATCTGCAGAGGACACGTGGAGGACAGGTGGGCTGGGCTGACTGACCTTCGTTGAGGTAGCGGCTGCGCTGCATGGTGGTCTGGCGGAGGAGTGGGAGGAGCAGCAGAGGTCCAGGACCTGCAGGTAGCCCTCCCGCTCCACCTTCCTCTTCAGGGTGGAGTTCCAGTGGTTTTTGATGGAGTTGTCGGTCCTGAGGACAAACACATGAGCCGCGTTAGTCAGAGTCAGACAGGTGCGATCCTTACCTGTGTCGGCGCTAACCTGCCCGGCAGCAGCTTGGAGATGTCGGCCCAGCGGTTTCCCAGCAGGCTGTGGGCCTCACAGATGACGCGGTCCTCCTCCAGCGTCCAGCTGCTCTTCTTCACCACGGGGTCCAGGTGGTTGTGCCAGCGCTCGCGGCACTGCTTCCCGTTGCGGCTGTGCAGGTGTTTGGCGATCAGAGACCAGCGCTTCAGGCCGTACTTCTGCACCAGAGCAACCAGCTGCAGGGAGAGTTAACAAGCAAGTCACCGTCCATCACAGACCTGGGTGAATGCTGACTGCACGTTACTCAGTTTGAGTTTCTGTCCACGTGCTCTCGATTTATAAATTACTGTCTAGTTTCTGTCAGGGGAAAAAAGCTGGTTGATGATGAAAATAATTACACAGCAACTTTCATTCATTCAGGGGTGCTGGTTTGGTGGAGTGGTTAGCAACCAGGAACGTCACGTACTGGAGCCTATCCAGCTGTCACTGGGCGAGAGGTGGGTACACCCTGAACTGGTCGCCAGCCAATCACAGGGCCACATAGCGAGACAGATAACCAGTCACGCTCACACTCACACCTAAGGGTAGGACTGGGCAATCAATCGAAAAAATAATGGAAATCAACATTAAGACCCTCTAAATAAAGTAATTTTACTCAGGTCGATTATTTTGATTATTTCCCCCAAGTAAGTCACATGACCACGCCCCCTCCATACAGTCTGCTTTCACTTTTGTCAAGAGTGGAGGATGCACATCCAACATGGAGGAGACTTGGAGTTACTAGCTTGTAGTTGTTTGGGCACATTTTGGATTCTGTGCAGAGGACATTGAGCAGAAAGAAGTTAAGTGTAAATACTGCAGGAAGACCATGTTGACGACCATCAGTATCACCACTAATTTCTTCCAGCATAGCATAAAATAATCGTTCATTAATCGTAATTGAGGTTAGAGATTCAATTAATCATGATATTGAGATTAGGTTATATTGCCCAGCCTTACCTAAGGGCAATTTAGAGTCACCAGTTAACCTAATGAGCATATGTTTGGTCTGTGGGAGGAAGCTGGAGTGCCCGGGGAGAACCCACACATGCACAGGAAGAACATGCAGACCTCACACAGAAAGGCCACGGTCTCACCCGGGAATTGAACCGGCAACTTTCTTGCTGTGAGGCACGTGCACTACCTGCTGCTCCACCGTGCCGCCCGGTATATAAGCTTGTGTCTGGTTTTAGGAAACACAAGCTGGATTAATACTGACTGCACTTTTGAATTCAGTTTGAGTTTTTGTCCATGTGCTCTTGTTTTTATTAGTTACTGTCTAGTTTTCATCAGAAAAAAAGTGCTGACGATGAAAATAATTAGTCAACAACATGAACACTATCAAAGCTGCTGTCTGGTTTTAGGAGTCTCACAGGGGCATTTCAGGGGTCCACCTGTTAGAGCTTTGTATTTCCAGCAACCCCACGACACGACACGTATCCCAATACACATAAATTGTGAACACTGACTGAGCTTTTAACAAAATTCCCAGCAACATTTGTTTTTCATTACAAGAAGAAAAAGAACAAGGATGAGTTTTAAATGACTTTACAACTTAAGAACTTTAATTCAGGTCCCCAAAGATGGTAGACACCTAAGGTTAAATTTGGAACTGTGTTTTATGATGTAACTTGGCTTCTACTGTGAACTGTGCCATTGTTAACGTCACCCAAAGTGTATTTACAACAGCTGTCCAAACATTGAGGCCGTATTGATACATGTAATCCCTGGGAGTGCATGACAATAGTCTGTCGTATCAATATTTTGAGCACAGGCCTACCACCTGCTGGGGATGGGAACTGATAAGATTTTACTTATACCAGTGCTATCAACGATCCTGCTTATCGATCCAATTCTTTAATGATTCCCTTATTGATTCTTGCAGATGTTGGCCTGCAGATTCTCAGTGTCAACAATGTCAAGCACACGTCACAGCATAGATAACTGCCTCTGCAAGCTGCTGGTGTTTCCACTCACTTAAGGCTGTGCAGTAGGCGCCTTTTGTAAAAAATTAAGCCACAATTCTGAAACTTCTGAACCCTGTCAGTGGAAGGACTTGAAAAGGGGATTGATTAGCAAAAAGACTCATGATGTTGATTCTTTGATGGAGCAGTTAACGATTCTCTAGTGGAATTGGTTTTCGATTCCCATCCCTTCCATCTGCTGAGTTTCACTAATGATCACCATAAGAACAGCATGGGCCTGTCACGAAAATCAATAAATCAATACACTGCACGATAAATAAAAATGTCCTCCATAAACTGACACGTGCATGCATGTTTGCTTCCCTCCTCTCTTTCTACAAACAGGCTGGATGAGAAGATGGTTCACTCCGTACATCGGTCTCCACACCTGAGTGTATTAGTTCTACTGAGGAATTCTATAGAAGAGTGAACCATCTGTCAGTCTTTCAATCTTTGTGTGGGAATTTTTCCCAAAAGAGAGTCCATTTCACTTTCATTTAGTTTTTTTTTTTCTCATTTTTTTGTTTGTTCAATTTGTTGCATTGTTTGTTTAATTTACTTTATTTAAAAGCCCTTGACCTTCCAATTACAGTTAAATATGATTAAGAAATTAAAGTGTATTGATTTTGACAGTGTACTCACTTTACTATGATATATATTGTAATAAGATTAATGAGAAAATGTTGTTTCAAATTAATAATACGAGAGCTTGCTACCTTCTCATCTTCATCTGCAGTCCAGGGACCTTTGACCAGCTCCGGGTTCTTGATCTGCAGCCATCTTCTCTGACACTCCACACCTGACCTCTGACCCTATGACACAGTGAAGAAGAGCAGCTTAGATCAAACTCTAAACTCCTCCTTCTGCTGTCCCTGTAAACTGGAGAGTCACAGAAACACTCGTCCTTCAGATGGTTACAGCTCAGAGTTTCGGCTGAGGTTCATCTCCTCTGAAGCTTCAGGAACAGGATCATCAGTGTGACACGATGTTTTGTTCCTGTGAAGACAAGTTTGTATTTGATCAACCTTCAGAGTCTCTTCAACCCTGAAGGACTGAAACAGAAGACCTGATGAACCTGCAGGAGGCTCTTCTGATCATTTCACAGCAGGTTGTGTTTCAGCAGCACATACAGTTCTGGGGGGCAGAGCTTTAAAACAAACTGATAATTATGCTTAAGGCCCATCTGCTCAGATGTTGCAGTGACAGGTCTGATTGGTGGACTGACTAACCCTATCTGCCCTTCCTCGGTGCACAGCCTAAACTGAACTTCAGCTTGATTAATGAACAAACGAGAGAGCATTTAAATGGTGAAATAATGCAGTTGTAACTTGACATGCCAGATGGACAGCTCCATATTGGAAATATTTCACTAGTCCATCTGGGAAGGAGCCCTGTGAAAATGTATTCAGAACCTGAAAAAACAACAGCAGCTTGTGATTGGACAATCGTTGGGCTCATAACACTCATCACAGACCAATCCATATCAAGCAGCGCTGCTATGACGTAGCATATGTAGCGGCTAAACAAACTACGGCTAATGGCTAACTGTCAGCCGCTATAGCTAATGGCTTAAAAGGGCAACAACAGTAAATGGCCTGTTAGCCGCTAACTGTTTTAAGTTTAAATCAGTTTTTCTTGAAATTACACACTGTTTGAGTATTTATAACATAATAATGAAAAATTATTGACAGAATTGTTTACTTTTATTCCTCATTAAAAAAGTGTGGAAAAGATGTACCCATAGGACATTTCCTGACACATTTATTGACAAAAAAAGACAAAAAGGCTATAATATTTAAGGGGTTAAATGACTTCAAATAGGGGTGAGAGAAAGAATCGATTCAGATAAGTATTGGGATTTTTTGTTTGACGATTGTTCAAAAATCGTTTTTGTTCCTAATTTAAAAGCTTCATTTTAGTCTGTGTTAATAATCCACTTTTAAAGTCAGTCCAGTCTTTTGAAGAGAGAGTATAAACAGCTGGTTAAAATATATTGCTGAATAAATCCTAAAAACAGACTCACATGTGATGTGTATTTTTCCTGATATAGTCTGTAGGCATCATCATTGTTCATCTTTTTCACTGGTGTTAAAAACGCTAACTAAAGATTGCAAAAATCTGCATCGTAGAATCGCAATTTACATCAAATCGGCACCTAAAAAATCGTAAAATATTGATTCGGGAGAAAAGCATATCGTCCCAGCCCTAATTTTAAGACCGTGTTAAAGTACTTTTTGAACATTTTGAGCTTATTTCAACAATACCACGATAATAATGATAATAATGATAACCATGACAATTTTGGTCACACTAACTGTGATATGAAATTTTCATAATGTTACATCCCAAATGTCACGCATGATTGTACTGCACAAGATAAATAAATATAAATATTAGGATTGGGCATCGAGCATCGAGTATCGATTGGAACCAGGAGTATCTTTCCAATTCTCCCGGAATCGTCCAAATGTTTTAGTTTCGATTCCTAGTCCGCCGACCGGAAGGAGAAACCGCCGAACACCAACGAAGAAGAATCCGCCAGAAGTATTTAGGTTAGCGCAACCATGGACAATACACCCATCATGAGTTTTTCAAAAATAAAGCTCTATTGTGAAAAGTGAACTCCTGTGAAAAGAAAATTTATAGTGTTTTTTTTCAGTTCAGATATGTATATAAAAACAGCCCTATGAGAAATTCATAGTATAGTTCATAGAAAGTGGTAAGTTCATAGCATTAAAATTCATGGAGAAGTAAAGACTATTTTATCCAGAAAGACCTCTGGTTAGCTAGCTCATTTAAAACATCAAAACTTTTTCGACCCTGCCTCTTAAAAGAATCGGAATCGAGAATCGTTAGGAATCGGAATCGGAACCGGAACCGGAATCGTTCAGATTCAAACGATGTCCAACCCTAATAAATATATAGGTAATATTTAAGATGTAGCATAAACAGCAGTGGCATTGGGATGGACCCCTGGTTCGTCTCAGTAACTGAGCCCATCAGCTCTGTGAGGAAGAGCATCACACACATGAGCAAACATTCAGCTCATGACTGAGTGAACGGCTCATATCTGAAAAACCTCTTTAGTCTCCACGCTGAAGTCTGTAACATATTTATGCCATTTTCATTCACACGCAGTCACACGGAAACAACAGACGAGTTTCAGGTCTCTGAGGAATCAGGCCGTTTGAGTTACAAAATAAAAGCACTCACTTTAAAATGAAAAGAGATTGAAGACCAGGTGTTAGAGCCAAACTCCTTCAGCAGCCTGAGCAGCTTCTCGTCCTGAAGAGACATCAACCACACATCAGGACTGTAGCACTGACCTTCAGAGCCCTGCCCCGTCCACTAAAGCTGTAGTGTGTAGAAGTTGGCAGCATGTCTCCAAACAGAAACAGTGAATATAGAATATGATGTTTCTGTTTGTATGTAAAGTCCCTCAAAATAGGTGATCAATCATCCTCATAAACTTTCCTTTCTTTCTATAAAGTTAGAAAAGCTTTTTATATCTCTGTACCGCTGCTCTCCCCTCTGTGGAGGCTCACATAACGATCCACCATGTTGTCGGTACACGTTGGTTAGAAGTCACGTTTACATGTGTAGAAAAAATTGTAAAGGTTGACATCCCTAATTAGTTTACTTTTTACAATCAAGAAGTGAATAACAGAGCTACAGTATGAGAGGATTATGTGAGTGTTATGAGAGCAGTGTATGTAAGTCAGGATCAAAAGGATGAGGATATTTATGTTGAAAATGTAATATGTGAACCAAAGGAAGAAAAGCTATGCTGATTTGCTGTGACTAACGGTGGATGCACAATAAATCAAATCAAAGCTGAAACCTCGTCTTTGGTCCATCCAGGCTTCTGTAGAGTCCCTCTGTCCAGCCGACCATCGTATCCTCTCCTCCTGAGGAAGCTGAGAGACAAACCACAGCTTTAGAGCTCAGAGGAGACCAGAACGACTCTGACGCCAAAGCAGCCAAACTTGATTTATACAGCATTTATACACCATTTCCAGACAAAAACATGTCACAGGAAGTAACCACCAGCAGTGATGCTGAGCAAAAACACGTTAGACTTCCTCCTCCAGAGCCAGCCTGTCGTCTGTCCTGTCAGACTGCAGCTCAGGTGTGTGCTGCACACGCTCACAAAGTTACAAACTTATCATGGGAAAGAACAGGACTTGAGGAAAATAAACCTGGGATTGACTGAACTGGAGGTTGGCCCTTATTAGGGATTTAAATGTAGTCTGGAGAATATATTTGATTATAATCTGGACAAGGGCTGAACTATATGGACAAAATTTCATAGCTCCATATTCATGCCAAATATCTCAATATGGATACAATACGACTACAGGTTTGGTGAAAACCAAGTGGTGCATTCAAGGGCAGTCGTAAAAATGACATTTTTTGTGTCTTCCAGAGCTGTACATGTAGGACGAGCGTGGGGGGAAATCTATTGTACAATAATGATATATCTTTCCGCCCTAGTCTGGCCTGAAACAATCGGGTTTCATGAAGGTTAACTTGAGAAAATCATCTCTGCTGCTCGCTGCAGGTGTGCTGAGGCCACGCCCCCTACCTGCACTGTGCTCCTCCATCACGTGCACAGATTGGACACAAAGTGAAGCTAAAACTGTTCAGTGAAGAAATCCACTCTTGATAAAATTCTACTTACAAATAAGTCTGTTAAATGTTTTTAATTGTCTTATTCTGCATGGATGTGCCTGAACTGAATTTTTAATTTTCTGTTTACAAGATTCACTTCATCTAAAACAATGATCATCAACTGGTGGCCCAGGGGCCACATCAGGCCCCTGAAAGCTCTCCATCTGGCCCCCGGTTCATTATGATTGTCTATTTAAGGATCAAACTTATTAATGGCTGAAAGAAATCAGAATCTTTAGAAAATGTCAGAATTCTTTAATTAAATGTTCAATTCTAAAATAAAGTATGACTTAATCCTCAGACTTCTACCTTTTCTCCACTTTTTCCCCTTATAGTTCTACATTTAATCTCACTATTTTGACTTTTTTCTTAGACTTTAAAACAAGTTCAGCCTTTAATTTTCCTTTCTTCCTTTTTGCACTCACGGTCTTCAGTGTTACCAAAATGAGAACAGGTGCAGGCTAAAAATGTGTTGTTTTAATGATAGAGTTTGTCTCTAAATACCCCAAACTATTTGAGACTCCATGTTTGTGCTTCAGGGCTGGTGAATAGGGCTGATAAACAATACTGTAAGTGGACCCAAATATCTAATTTTAATTGTTTTGTAATTATTGTTGTTTTCTGGCCCCCAGAGCGTATGATAAGAAAAAGCTGGCCCTTGTATGAATGTGGTTGATGAACCCTGATGTGGACTAACCCTGATTTACAGTTTATTCACATAAAGTACACATCTCACATGGAAAGTTTCCAGTTTGAAATGTTTTTTCCAAAATACCCTGGCTTATCTTGTGAAAGGCGACCTTCGCGTTGAATTAATGTTTTGATTGTCTACATGTTTTATTCTTTATCTCATTAAACACAGACTTCTACAAACTGGTCCAGGCTCAGATCTGGTTTAATTTTCAGACAGAGGGACTCTGATCTCACCAGGATCTTCGGCTTCTGCTGCTCATCCCGCTGCCTGTGTGACCTCTGACCTTTGGCCTGCAGCAGACAGAGAGACAGACACATGGAGACATCTCTGTGAAACAGACTTTACTGAAACAGCCATCAGACTTCATAACTGCTCCCTCTAACACCACTGCTCCTTCAGGATAATAAAAGTTTCACTCCTCTATATTTGTAATATTTGTTAAAAACTCTAATTTAATTCCCAGAAAACATCCTCACTGTTAGATATAGCATATATTCATGCTTTTATTGTAAAAAATGTTAATACTGTGTGTTCTTTAACCTCATTTAGAGCCTCACTTCTAATCAGTTTTGACTTTTTCCATCATAAGAAAGTTGATCTGGCTTAAAGACTCTGCATGCTGCAACCTGCTTACTTAATTTTCATGCTCATTTCATTTATTTTCATTTTTAGTTGTATTTGTTTTAGTTTCATTTTCACTTATTTAAGAGCAGGTGACGTCACTGGAGAGTCTTTGTTCTGTATTATTTTGGACATTTTGTGTTACATTGACACAGCGATGCTTTATAATAATAATACATTATTCAATTATATTGTTTTTTTTAATGCAAAGGTTTGTATGAGATCTTGGAAATGTAAACTTATTATTCTGTTTGATCAACTTTTGTTTTGAACATGTGAAACAGCTCTCATGTATTGTGCCATGGATTAATTTTGACCAAATATTTAAACTAATTATTCAAATAAAGTAAAAAAACATTATTTTGAACAAATAAAAGTTTTATCCACTGTATCTCTAAAGTCTCAGGGCTCTCAACTAACTTTTTGAGTTGGTTGCAACGGTGCACCTAAAAATTTTTTTAAGGTGCACCAGCAGCAAATTTAGGTGCACCCAGATTTTCCAGTGTCGCCTTTAACGCCATAAGGTCACCATTTTATGACTCTCCATAAACTTTATATAATGTAAATGCTTTTCAAACAAGAGATGTAAAGAAGTACTTGTCTTTATTTGAAGCAAAATTATACATTTAATGTAAAACAGAGCGTTTAAAGTGTTTCACTGAATGAAATCTACAACTTTAAACTAAAACATAAAGCAGAATAAAACATCTCCAAATAAAAGTGCTTGTTCTTAACCCTTTAAGGTCCAAGACCGTAGATTATAGCCAGAAAATTCTAACTTTTTGGAGATTTAATATTTATTTCACTTCCTGCTAAAATCCTACAAAAATCAGAAAATCCATAAAATTCTACATAAAGATTTTAGTATCTCATTTGATACATCAGGTGTTTTTGGCAACTGATAATCCATTTGAGGACATTTTTATCATTTATCTGATTTTATTCAGATGTTTTTTTGTAATTGTTGATCATATTGAGTAGATAGAGGTATTATAAAAGTATGTATCAAATATGATACAATTGGCATTATAGGGTTAAAGTGTTTTACTGAATTTAATATTTCAAACTCAAACATCTCAAGTAAAATAAAATATTTCAGAATAATAAAAGCTAATGTTTAAGGTGCTATACTGAGCTGAAAATGAAATAAATATCCAGATTTTAACAACCAACAACAGAACATTTAACTGGATGGTTTTATTCTCTAATAAATTTGAACCTACAATAAGACTTCACAACCTATAGTCAATATTTACAAAACTGAAACTAAGGTAAACAATTTTAAAAAAACTATTCTCAAACTAATTTATGAAAACGACTTTAAGGGCAGAACATTTATGACTTTTTCTTATTTTTTTCTCTTGTTTTGGCTTTTTTTTATTTACAGCCCAGTTTAATGTGCAGTCGGGGCTGTCAGTCAGATCATTTGTCCTCAGTGGACGTGAACAGTCATCTCTGTGCATGTGTGATTAAGAAACTCCCCCTCAACAGGAGAAATGACTGTGCAGATATAGATGTTATATTAAACTTTACTTTGTTTTACTTGTTATTGTATTTCATTATTAATTATCTGACTGTAAATAAGATGATTCGGCGGAGCTTCGCTGCGTCTTCCGACTTATTTCTCCGTGCTGTAACCTGACACCACAGAGTCTGGGCTCATTTGCATACTGACAGCTGATTGAACGGTTACCGAGGGGAAGCAGGCGCTGTGTTTTGTCCGGTTTTGGCAGATTTTCTGCTACCGCCTTCACTTTTGTCAACTTTAATAGGCTATATTACGTTTGTAGGTATATTGAAATGAACTTTAGATTTGAGAGAGAGAGATGAGGGGCGTGTTTTCACCCGGGGAACGCCAGGTGCACTGGTGCGACCAACGAAAAACAACAGACAACTTGTGTTACATTGACATAACGATGCCTGATTATCATACTTTTTTTATTGATTGTAAACTGAATATTCAAATAAAGTAAAAAAAAAAAAAAAATCAGAACAACATAAGAATTTTAACTACTGCAACAGCCGACACCAAGTCATGTTCAGTCATAAAGTTTAGTTCAGTCATGACATACAATTAGTGCTTCTGTGATTGAAAAGGTCCATTTAAATTAAAAAGTCTATCTCATATGAGAAAAAGGCATTGCTATTTAATTTAGACAATAAGTTACGGGCTAAAATGTCTTAACACTGAGATAAAGTTTTAAAATAAATGCTCTATTCTAATGCCTTCATCGGATATTTTATACTGTGAACAAAAGCTACTGAAACAAAAGAATTACCTCTTTGGGATTAATAAAGTATTTCTGACTCTGACTAGTGTTAGGCAACAATTCAGCCTAGTGGTGCAGCTGGATCAGCCTGGCTCAGTGTCAATCATCAGGCTCAGTCTGCAGAGTCACTGACCAATCAGCAGTCTGCAAGGGGAAAGAGGCGGAGCTACAAGGAGGCCAGTGTCAGAGTGTAAACCTGTTCAGGTGGAGATGATGATGGATGGTGATGGATGCTGATCACACTCCTTCATCATCCTCCCTGACCTTGCACAGGCCTGATTTACTGACTAACACATGAAGCTTTAGGTTTGTCTCTAATTAATGTTTCAATAAAACATGATTAAAGCCCAACACACTTTTAAATTCAACTTTACAAAGTAATGCTTTATGCTGATTTTTGTTATAATAATCATCAGAACGCCCTGCGGTCAACTGGCAACCGGTTCAGCAGGGTTCCTACAGCTCAAGGCAAGTTAAATTCAAGACTTTTTCAGACTGTTTTAAGGCCGTTTGAAATCAAGTTTAAGACCAAGTCGACAACGAACCACAATTGAAACAAAACAAACAAACAAAAACACCACATGAATTACCTGGGTTAGAGGCAATTTTAACCCAATGTTTTTTTTTTTAAATAAAACATCATTTTAATCTTTTTTAACCCTGTTTTTAAAACTTTATGTCCATTTTGCTCCCATTCATCTTTTTTGGCCACTGTCAGAACCACTTTTGAAATTTTTACATGGTTTTTGAAATTTAATTTCAAATTTAATTCCCAATTTTGCTGCCATAATCAATTTTCCTAAGCCACTTTTGGATTTTTTTGCCAATTTTTCCTAATTTTTTCTCTCTCCAGGCACTGTAGGCAGAACCAAGACATCCGTCTGCTCCAAAAGATCCGGGTGCAACCACATCACCGTTTTGTTAGTAGGGGTGTCCCGATACAACTATTTCACCTCCGATACGATACCGATATTGCAGCCTTGAGTATTGGCCGATACCGATATCAATCCGATACGATATCAGCAGGAATCATACAGACTTTTATTACCTATTTTGTAGTCTGGACTGTAAGAAAAGGCTTGATCAGGTCAGATTACTCAAACAGAGAACAGTAGTCAGCAATAGTAGGTATGAGAAAAACTGACCTATTTGTTAATAACCAATAGGTTAAATAAATTTTAACCTTAAACATAAGAATATACTACAATTAAAACAACATGAATAAAAAATATTAGAAGACCCTGAAAAGTGACCTCAATAAATCAAACAAAAACATATTTCACCAATTGCAAAATAACCACTGTGTTGAACTTAAACATAAGCATATTCTACAACTGAATAAAATAAAAAATAAAAATATTAGAATGGACTGCTTGTATCGGAGTGCTGATATCAGAGAATTAGGATGCAGGCCGATATAATCCGATATTTGTTTTTTCGACCGACATCCGATATCAATATAGGTTGACACAAACATCCGGGCATTCGTGGGCAGTACCAACGGTGCCATTTTTTTGGAGGTGCAAACAAAGCGCCATAGCAACCATAGCAACCATAGCAACCCATTCTGAAACAAGATTTTGGGGATCGTCTCAGACTTAATCAGCTTGAAAATGGTAAAGTTATGCAGTGCGGGGACTTGCAAGAACAACCATTCTATGAAGAAAGAGGACGGAAAACAACAATACTAGTTTTATAGGTTTCCGTCATGAAAAAGAGCCAGTAAGAAGGAATTGTGGGCAAAAGCCTGTAACCCCCTCGACCCGCTTAGGAGAACGGCGCCAGAAATGAGGCTATGGCCGTGTATGTGTTCGGCACACTTCATCAGTGGTTAGTACAGTATGTCGAATTATAATCATGGTTAGAGTTTGTTTTTTGGTAGTTCAGCAGAACCACACACTTCACGACTTTCACTACTACTAGCTTCCTAAGCTTCGTTGCTGTTGTCAGCCACATTCTACTCTTCCAGCTGTCTGATCCCAAAAAGCACAGAAATAAATAAAATATTTAACGTTAAATCAGAAGATCATGATGACGAGATGAGGTGACTAGGTTTCTAACTGGGACAGCTAAAGATATTGCCAAGTATCCTGTCATTTTTCTAAGCCGCTGTCACTTGGTCATAGTAAAATTACATATAGCCTATGAATTAAACTTTAACCTGGAGAGCCTCATTAAGATTAAAAATCTAATTTCACATTACCACATGCAGCAAAAGAAAAAAACAAGAGTTATTTATGAAGTAAAAGCCTAGCCACAGCCTTACCTTCTTAACAAGCTTTAAGACATTTTAATACCAATTAAGGCCTTATTTTTAGAATGATGAATTCAATGCCTTTTAAGACTTTTCAAGGATCCGCAGGAACCCTGGTTCAGGGTGTACCCCGCCTCTCGCCCCATGATAGCTGGGATAGGCTCCAGCCCCCCGCAACCCCGAAAGAGACATCAGGGTGTAGAAAATAAATAAATGATTATAACAGCAACCTAAAGACCAACAAATATAAATATAATCAGTCTGAAATAAATCAACGTTTGTTTGAATCAATGACCAACACTCAGAGGACTTACTTACCATGTTACTAATACTTAGAAAAGAGGAGGGTTCAGATTTTGTCTTTCTTAACTTTAAATAACTAAAATATTAATAATATTCAGCAGAGCAGCAGTTGGATCTGGCTGTTCGCTGTCCGTTAGCATTAGCATGAGCTAGCCGTTGGTGACGGTAAAATGGCCGTTAAGCGGTAAAAAAAAGATCAAACCGGGACTTTAACGGAGGAACCACGGAGCTCCGTCCGTCCTCACGGCAGCCGGTGGAATAACCGACCCTGCCCGGTGTTTAACGGCAGAGACCGGAGGACTTACCGTCAACCGGAGATCGTGATGGACCGCGAAGCAGCCGTTAGAGAAGGAGAGCCGCGAGACCGCAGTGTACAGGAAGCGCGTGCGCTGTCTGATTGGACAGGCACTGCGGTGACGTCACTGGAGAGACGATTCATATTATTACTGACAGTTTGAAATAATATTTGCTGAACACCCGGACATTAAATGAAATTTCTACTTACAGAGACTGTTTGAAAAAGTGACCTATGGACTTACCAATACTTTCTTTGTATACAATGTCATTCCTTTCTTTATTTTCTGTTTTATTGTTTACTTATTTAATAAAATATATAGATTTATATGAAATTTTGGGATTGAAACTTGTTTTTTCTATTTGATAACTTATTAACCTGTTGAACTGATATGTGAAATAGCTCTAATGTATGTATTTTGTGTTCATGTTTGATATATTTGTAAATTGAATATGTAAATAAAGTTAAAAAATATATATATATAAATACTATGGACAGTTTGTGCTTCATTGACAAAAGGATGCTTGATTATCATAATGAATTATTTATTTATTTATTTAGATTCATTCATTGAATGCAAATGTTTGTATGAAATTTTAGAATTGTAAACTAATTTATTCTGTTTGACCATCAACTTTTTGTTTTGAATATGTGAAACAGCTCTCATTTATTGTGCCATGCATTAATGTTTGACAAAATTTAAAAAACTGAATTTTCAAATAAAGTTAAAAAAAATGTTGTTATGAACAAAATCAGAGTTTTAACCACTGTTAAAGAATTACAGTTTAATTCATTTTGGCCAGAATAAAAGTTTTTACCTCCTCAGCAGCCGACAACAGCTCATGTTCAGTAACACAGTTTATTCTGGACATACAAACAGTGCTTATGTGACTAAAAAGGTCCATTTTAATTTCAAAGGTCTATACTATATGACAAAAAGGCATTGCTATTTAATTCATATAATATAAATTAAAGGTAAAAATGTCGGAACACTGAGATAACATTTAAAATTAAAAAACATAATGCAAACCAAAATTACAATGATTAAAATAAAATTTGAAATACAAAGGAAAAAATGTTTTAAAAATGGTTATTTAGGTGAAATACATGTCCTAAACCAGGAGGTACTGTCAGAATAATTAAGTCAATTGACTCTTATATAAAATCAGGACATTAAAGTCAACATTTTACATATAATTTCCACATATTACGTTTAATTAAGAAACAAATTATCATAACAATACACTATCATAAACTTAAAATTGATTAAATTAGGAGTTACAAAATCATTAATGAGATAAAGTTTAATCTGAATTTGACAAAAATACACATTTTTTTGATAAAATACAAAAGTTGTGGGTTCAAAAATGATTAAACAGTCAAACAAAGGCATAAAATATTTATATTCAAGAAAAAAATAATTATTTTGACATCCTCAAATGGTAAAAACTATAATAATAATAAGGCATTTTTAAAACCAAAGAGCCCAAATCTGATAAAAAATGGTTAACAATGACATAAAAATGTAACATTACTGACGTGACAATAAGACTGAGATGAGAGTCACATTATGAGATTATAAAATAATATCATAATTATGACTGATCTTTACAAAACAGTAAACACAAATACAAACAGAAACAGACACGACAGTTTTATAAAACACATCAGTAATTAATCCTCAAATGATTCATAATAATTCACCTTTAGTCTGAAACACCAGTTAGTTAGTTGGTATTATCGTCTTCTTTTGACTTCTACGAGTGACCGAAATAAGTTTATAAGATTAACACTGCAGAGTTCAGCCGCTCATCTGAACTCAGTTTCCCATAGAGCTTTGCGCCGTGACGGCGCGAACTCCCGCCCGCAGCGAATATTTCCCATCATGCCTTACTGCAGGAGCGAGAAGAAGAGGCGTCATGATGGATTCCGCCTGTGGATAACGTGATTTAAGCTCCAGAATATCCGTGTGAATAAAGTTTCAGACTCTCATGCCTCGTCCGGTGGCCGTTAACGGGAGCCTGTAGCCCGTTACTGCCCGGTAGATAGCTCGCTCTCCGGCGGACACTGTAGGTGAGTGCTTTAGCCTCGGCGCGTTGTTGTAGCAACGACTTCTGGAAGCAGGCCGCCATTTAACTGCTCCGACCAAACACGAGCAAACTCACCTGAGGAGCGGCTCAGGTGATCTACTGTCTGTCCCAGAGTGTGTTTAAGGGCTTATTTACCTGCAGGGTTAGTCAGAGAGAGTCACGGAGGGACGGCCGCCCGGTAACGGACCGCTTCTTCTCTCTCTTAGCATGTTAGCATCGATGCTGCGTGTTAGCAGCGGCATGTTGGAGCGGACCGTGTGAGCTTTAGAGAAAATAAACACCTCAGCAGCCAGGTAAACCCTGCTACACGCTACTGTCTGACTCACCGACCACCGTAGAGATCTGCAAACCGGGATCATTAAATTAACATTAGCACTAGCATTGTCCGGTGCACCTGTGGAGCTAACAGACCGTGCTCATCACAACACTCATAGATATGTAAACATCAGAGCACAGATCCAACACTCACAGACAGGTAAACATCAGAGCGCAGATCCAACACTCACAGACAGGTAAACATCAGAGCACAGATCCAACACTCACAGACAGGTAAACATCAGAGCACAGACTCAACACTCACAGACAGGTAAACATCAGAGCACAGATCCAACACTCATAGATATGTAAACATCAGAGCACAGATCCAACACTCACAGACAGGTAAACATCAGAGCACAGATCCAACACTCACAGACAGGTAAACATCAGAGCACAGATCCAACACTCACAGATATGTAAACATCAGAGCGCAGATCCAACACTCACAGATATGTAAACATCAGAGCACAGATCCAACACTCACAGACAGGTAAACATCAGAGCACAGATCCAACACTCACAGACAGGTAAACATCAGAGCACAGATCCAACACTCACAGACAGGTAAACATCAGAGCACAGATCCATCACTCACGGACAGGTAAACATCAGAGCACAGATCCAACACTCATAGATATGTAAACATCAGAGCACAGATCCAACACTCACAGACAGGTAAACATCAGAGCACAGATCCATCACTCACAGACAGGTAAACATCAGAGCACAGATCCAACACTCACAGACAGGTAAACATCAGAGCACAGATCCAACACTCATAGATATGTAAACATCAGAGCACAGATCCAACACTCACAGACAGGTAAACATCAGAGCACAGATCCAACACTCACAGACAGGTAAACATCAGAGCACAGATCCAACACTCACAGACAGGTAAACATCAGAGCACAGATCCAACACTCACAGACAGGTAAACATCAGAGCACAGATCCAACACTCACAGACAGGTAAACATCAGAGCACAGATCCAACACTCACAGACAGGTAAACATCAGAGCACAGATCCAACACTCACAGACAGGTAAACATCAGAGCACAGATCCAACACTCACAGACAGGTAAACATCAGAGCACAGATCCAACACTCACAGACAGGTAAACATTAGAGCACAGATCCAACACTCACAGACAGGTAAACATCAGAGCACAGATCCAACACTCACAGACAGGTAAACATCAGAGCACAGATCCAACACTCACAGACAGGTAAACATTAGAGCACAGATCCAACACTCACAGACAGGTAAACATCAGAGCACAGATCCAACACTCACAGACAGGTAAACATCAGAGCACAGATCCAACACTCACAGACTGGTAAACATCAGAGCACAGACTCAACACTCACAGACAGGTAAACAGAGCACAGATCCAACACTCACAGACAGGTAAACATCAGAGCACAGTTCCATCACTCATAGTTCAAACATTCATTGGTCTGGCTTGTCTTTAGAGTCTGGTAAATGTTGACGTCCATGAGGAAATATCTCTCTGCAGTGGTTGTTTTTCCTCTGTGAACCGCCCTTTGCAGCAGCTGTTTCTGTCTGATCTAAGTTCATTTTTCTGTTTGAGTCCTAAAGGCATCCAGACTCACCTGACAGACTCAGGGACGTTTTTGTTCCATATTAATGTCACTTTAGATGCTCAAAATGAATCTGTGCAGTAATGATCACCTGAAATGTTTAATAGTCTGTTGGGAACAGTAGTGCTTCCACGATGATGTTTGGTGTTTATAGCCAGTATATCAGCTGTAATATTGGATAAATTAAATATTGGCTGATATCGATATCAAACCGTTTGGCTTATATAAGGTAAGAGATAAAATGAGATAGTCCCACAGGGGGAAATTCCAGATTTACAGCAGCATCGGGATACAATAGAAATATCAGAAGGAAACTTACAAATGAAAAAATAAGTAATAAAAATAGCATAAATCCAACGAAAATAAAAAATAAATGAAAAGAGCATGAAAAATTAAACAGGCGGCAGAGCCTTTAAACAATATCAACGTCCTTATGAAGGAAAATAAGTAACAATTTGGTGGAAATGATATAGTTTTGTAAATGTCAGGCACCTCTAGTGTTTTTCAAGAGAACGGTTGAACGTAAAAGTGGAAGCGTCGTTCAGTCATGGATGATTTGAAGTGATGAGCACTGATGTGGAGAACAGCAAACAGAAGATAAAGCAAATGTGTGGATTAATGTGGAAATACCTTTTTAACAAAGTCTTGTTCATGGCTGGTTAGGATCACAAATCAAAAACACAAATGACTAGGGCTGGACAATTAGTCGAAAATAATCTAAATCAACACTTAGACCCTCTAATCAAAGTAATTTTACTCCTGTCGATTATTTTGATTATTTTCCCTCAATATGTCACATGACCACGCCCCCTCCATACAGTCTGCTTTCACTTTTGTCAAGAGTGAAGGATGCGCATCCAACACAGAGGAGACAAGCGTCAATCTATCAGAGGACCTTGTAGCCAAGAAAAATGTTGTCTCTGTTTGGGCACAGTTTGTTTTCTGTGCAGAGGACATTGGGCAGAAAGAAGTTAAAGCTATGGTCTACGATTTGGAAGCTTGGTACATCTTAATAATGCCATTTATAAGGCTGTTATGGTCCTATGGTCCGATCTACACAATATAAAGACCAAAAAGAATGAAAAAAATCCATTCAGTATATCCACTGCAAAGCGGCATAATAGTTGACCAATCTGAGAGGCTGCTTCTAGTGAAAATACTGCAGGAAGACCAGTATCACCACTAATGTGTTCCAGCATAGCATAAAATAATCGTTCATTAATCCTAATTGAGGTAAGACCAGTACCACCACTAATGTGTTCCAGCATAGCATAAAATAATCGTTCAGATTAGGTAATATCGCCCAGCCCTACAGATATCTGCAGCGGCCTCACTGGTCACTGTTTCAGGTCAGTGTCTTCAGTCTCAGGATGGATGGCCTTCACGTTCAGGGCTGAAATGTCTCTCAGATGTTGGTCCAGGTCTCTGTTACCCCTTTTCCACCAAGCTGGTTCCAGGGCTGGTTCGGAGCTAGAGCCAGCTTAGCACCAGTTCTTTGGTTTTCCACAGACTAAGCACCGATTGCTGGCTCTCAAAACCGGTGCTTAGCAAGCACCAGCTCTTTGCTGAGCCAGCAGAAAGAACCACTTTACGTCGGGGGCTACGGCTTACGTCAGGGAGTGGGGGCGGGTGAAAACACGGAAGCATTCTTACCTTCGTCTTCTCAAGTGTGATCGCTGTTCGTTGCATAATCGTCGAGCAGCATTAACTTGCTGGATCGCCAACTTTTGCTCTACAAAGGAAGGCTCGAAAAGCCAACAGCAACACTTGAATCGCAACGTAGTCCTCCATCTTTGTAGTGGCAATTGATTCGGCGCTAGTTGTTATGGGAAACTAGCGTGACGTATACAGACGTATACATTGACGTGATGACGTAGCCCTCTGGCCGGCACCCGTTTGTGGAAAAACAAACGGTTCTAAACAGGTTCGCAGTTGAACCAACTGCGAACTGGCTCTAGCACCGGCACTAGCACCAGCCCTGGAACCAGCTTGGTGGAAAAGGGGTATGTGAGGGCTTCAGCTGCTGCTCGGCTGTTTGACTGGAGTCACATCAGATTATTATGAGAATGAAGATGGTCACAGTTTCTGTTGCCTCTCTGTCCTCTCTGACATTTAGGCCCAGAGAGCTGCTGCTCACTGACTATTGTCTCTTCTTCAGACCATCCTCTGTAAGCCTTAGAGATGGTTGTGTGTAGACCAGCCTGTCTGGCTCCAATGACCACGTCTCATCCCAAATCTGTGAAATCACTTTTCTCTTCCGCCTGATGCTCGGTCTGACCTTCAGGAGGTCGTCTGAATCATGAGCTGTGTTTGAATCCTTCTGTCTCTGATACACTGCTCTGTTTAGTGTGTTCTCCAGTTTTTAGTGTTGTTTGAATTCTCAGAGGCCACTTTCATTCACTATATAGTGCACTACAAAATACCCACAATGCACAGCAAATGTGATCGTACATACATGTTCCTGATACTGTACTCTCGTATCCCACAATGCAATGTGGTCGTGAAGAGAAGAAGAGAACGAACAGTTAGGCGCTGCTTTCATTTCAAATGTAAGAAATGTTAAAGTTTCTTTAACACGTTGGTTGCTTTTTTTTACGTCTTTTAACGGCAGTAAACAGTAAACTTCGTACTTCTCCTGACGGTGAGGAGTACAGTGGCTCATCTACTGACTCTGTGATGTTTAGAAAATTCCAGTGTGTTGTCTGAAATCTTGTTTGTTCGTTCCCTCTGTAGTTCACTGTCTCATGTACACTACAGAGGGAGCAGGGAGTGAGCGAATGATTTCAGACACACATATGTTCGTTTAGTCACTGCCATGTGATTGGCTGATTAGCTGGTGTACCTAATGAAGTGGCCGGTGAGTGTGCAGATATGGGCGTAGCTGTTCTCTCTCCTCTGCTTGTCAGTGTCTGAGGTCCTGTTCCCTTCTCCTAAAAATCAAACTCAAACGGTTTTGACCTGCTTTAGCTTTCATGTGAAGCTCTGATTGGTCACTTCATTTTTGTAATAAAGTGTGATTAGGTATTTGCTTTGCTTGATCACATGTATGAGTAAATTACACAGTGATTAACCCTTTCACGCACAGTGTCACCGACAGTGGTAAGAGATTTATTTTATATTTTGGCCCATCTAGGCCAACCCTGTCCCAACTATCAGGTGGTAACACCAAAACTACATTCTGAAGTTTCATAAAAATATGATCTTTGTGTTTTTTTGTTCATTTTGAGATATTACATCATAAATCCAAAATGTCCAACAAAGAGTGATGTGCACCACACCCTTTAGGATTAATTCTTAAATTCTTCTGTTCTCAAGGAAATAGTCAGGAAAAATATATACCCCAATGAGATGAAAGGAACATTTTTATGCAGATATTTAAAGTACTTTCCTTGTTTATTTTTATCTGTTACCAAAAATTAATCTGTCCACTCCAGAGGACATTGTGCAGTAAAAAGTATATTCTGTGTATGATGCCTGTATTCAAACTTCACCTAATTTAGTATTTTTTTATTTTAATTTTTTAATGAAATTCACATGTTAATATTTAAATTAAACTGCAATATTAAATATACTTTATATTTTGCATTTTATTTTGTATATTTTTAGTTTGTGACAAATGCGTGTTTGTGGATCTTTAATAAGTTCCATTGAATTATTATTTATTCATTCACTCACTCAAAATTAAACATATTTAAAAACTACACATTATTTTAAACTAGTTTAAAAGCAACAGCAAATATTTTAAAAATCATTCCCATGTGATTTAATAAATTCATGCATGAAAGGGTTAATAAAATATTAGGGATGTCCTGATTGGATATTGATATTTGATATTGGTCCAATATCAGCAAAAAAACAACTCAGATTATATCAGCCTGCATACAAAGTTTCTGATATAAGCACCCTGATACAAACTGTCCATTCTAATTTATTTTTTATTTATTTAATTTAGTCGGAGAATATGTTTATGTTTAAGTTAAACACAGTGGTTATCTTGCAATTAAAAAAATATGTTTTTGTATAAATTTGATTTCTTGAGGTTACTTTTCAGGGTATCCTAATTACATTTTTAATGTTATTTAATTGTGCTATATTCTTATGTTTAAGGTTAAATGTATTGAACCTATTGGTTAATAACAAATGGGTCAGTTTTTCTCATACCTACTACTGCTGCCTACTGTTCTCTGTTTGAGTAATCTCACCTGATCAAGCCTTTCTTACAGTCCATACTACAAAATAAGAAATAAAAGTCTAATTGATTCCTGCTAATATTGTATCAGATTGATATCGGCCAATACTCAAGGCTACAATATTGATATCATATCAGAGGTGAAAAAGTTGCATCAGGACAGCTCTGTAAAATATGTGGCATGACGGTGATACTGTGAAAAACCTGTTTGTGTGCCGTGGTTCTAACTGCAGGGCTTAAGCTGAACAAAAGAAGAGAGCACGTGGATTATTGTTCATATAGGCAGTGTTTTAGCTCAGTGTTTGGTTTTAGGGTTCAGGTTTGTTTATTCACTCATCATCCAGGTCATACAATACAATCATGGTGTATACAACAAGAGTTTTTTTATTCAATTAGATGTTCCCAAGGAAGCTCATAAAGCTTTTAATTGGTGTCTGGTTTTCCATGAAAATAAAATATTGGCCAGATATCCTGATAGTATGGAAACATACAGATAATAGACACAATAAATAGACAATCTCAGTCTTCTGGTTACATGGGTTTGGTATGAAGTACAGGAGCAATGTTAACAGAGAAATTGATATCTACTAGGGATGTAACGGTTACTGGTAAAATGGTAAACCATGGTAAAATTTCTCACGGTAGTCATTACCGTGTCCTATTAAAATTACCGTTAAGCCGTCTTTGATCACCACACTGCCTCAGTAACGCACGGTGATGCTGCTCTTTGCCTGAAAAGCCTGATCTATGTGTCTGTCCTCGATTAAGGAGCCTCATGTGAGGTGCACATGTGCAGTTTGCATTGTTTGGCCTCTGAGTCTGAGAGCTAAAGTTGGAGACACTACTCAAAACAGACTCTGGAGAGAGAGAGAGAGAGAGAGAGAGGAAAAAAGATCCGGTGAGCCATACCTGTGTGATCAGTATGTTATCAGGTTATCAGTATTTTCTGTCTAAATGATGTATAAGTCGTAGGGGTGTAACGGTACACAAAAGTGACGGTTTGGTACATTTTCGGTACAGTATGGGAACATTGAAAAACCATTTGCTTTTTTAGCAAGTTTATTAAACCAAAAATTTGTAATTATGCAAAATTAAAACCAAAATCTATTCAGTGTGCTGTTTGGTAATACTAATAAGTCAAATAAAAAAACAACAAATGAATGAAATTAAAAATAATGAGTTTCTTTTTAAATTCCTGTCTTAAATGTGGACGACTGTGTACTTTATACCAGGGCTCAATCACCTTTAGCATGAGTTTAAAACAGCATTTTCCACAGCTGAATATGGTCTTAGATGTGATGCTATAAAAACGCTGATGGATGCTGTTATCACTTTGGCCCGATCTGAAGTGTCAGGGAGAGGCTGCTTGAATGTAGACGGCAGTTTAATTTGCACTACAGTGTTTTTTTTCCTTACCGTGGAAATCTAGCCGTATCCGTTATGCACAATTCAGACACAAGCTCCTGTGGTTACTGAAGCTCTCTGATATTACAGTTTTGGAAGTGAGGTTCAAACAAAGGTTTGTACAGAAGGAGAAGAGCAGAGTAAAGAGAAAGTCTCACAGCATATTTAGACAGTTTAGTTGTGATATCATCAATGTGTCTTTTAATATAAATGTATTATGTAGATATCTCAGTATTATTCCAGTGAATAATTTGACTTTGTGGTCATAAAGTGAAATGTTTAAAACGTGCTCAAGCCTTTTTGGCCTTAAAAGCATTGGCGTCTTTAATGCTGTTTGACACATCACCAACTGTAATAATATTAATACTGTCTGAAGTTGCATCTTGTTTAAAAATATAAAGTGTATATGTATATTCATTATTTACTGTCACAAATCACTCTTTGGTTAATTTTTCATTTCTTGATTCGTCTTCACCAACGGCTGCAGCATTGACTGCTGTCTGGCTCTCTGCAGAGTCTAAAGAAACTACTTCTGCTCTAAAATGCTGTCATATCTATGTGTAGAGGTTTTTTTTTAAAATTTCTTTCTATTAGAAGAAATCCTGTTGCCTCTGAAGCTTTGCATGAACAGGGAGAGTAGCATTAGCTGAGACGCTGGGCTGTAGCTGTGTGCACTTGCAATATTTTGTCAAATGATCAAGATCTTAATGCTGCATGTCTTCAGAAAGAGGATGGTAAACAAGCATCATCTCGCAGACAGTGTTAGGGAAGGGCAAGACTTTCAGAAAAGACTGGAGCGAGTCTGCAGGACTGTTCTTGTCACATCAGTCTGCGTAGTTGTGCCACATGTGTGATTGTGTTTGGGGGTGTGCTGGTTTGATTCCTGCGGGTGTAATAACCAGGAAACAGGGTGAGGAAAGGACAAACTACCAACCACACTCATGTCTGCTTTGTAGAGGCAGCTGGGTGATAATCATGTGGGATTCACACAAGCAGAAGAGCAAAGTCACTTTAATGAGCCGACTTGGCAACACAATAACTGTTGTCTTATGCTGCGTTCACACCGCAAGAGACCCAGCTACCAAAATCGCGTCGCCCACTGACGTATCGTCGCGCGTCCATAAATACCTCATTTTGGTCACCGTTGCCGTTGGCCGTCATGACGGTGACGTCACGTCCGCTCGAGATTCACCTCGATCATAGCATATGTCATATAATAGGATGTATAAGTGGACATTATTCCAGCTGTATCCTTTTCATTCACTTATCAACCACAAAACACTGCAGCTGATGATGCAGCAGCATTATCTGTGAGTTTACCGCGGTCTGTCAAGGCTGGAACTAATGTCCTCTAACTAATGTTTCCCACACGGACATAAATTGTTCCTCTGTAATCTGGATGAAAAATGTGTCTGTCACGGGCACCGTCAGACACCCACACACCGCTGATTGGCTGTTGCTGCACAGCCACACACGACATCGTCAACTTTTTTTACTCTGACATCGTGCGACAAGCTACGTGTGGTAGTGTGAAAAGCGATCGCTGAGGTATTACGAGTAGCGTGCAGTGTGAATGCAGCATTAGTCTGTGCTCAGCCTGCTCCCTCACGCTTTCTGCTTCCTACTCGGCTGTAGTAATAACCTTTGTTCTAGTAGACGCACAATAATAAAACACTGAAATCAGGCACATTTTCAGGGACAGGTTTAACCAGGAACAGGTCATCAAAAACAGGGACTATCCGCAGAAATAACCAGACTGTTGATGCTAATGCTAGCAGCTAACTAGCCTGTTAGCTGATGGAGACGACTGTCCCTCTTCATCAGAAGCTGAATCAGCCACAAAGTGCTTCCTTTTCAGATGCTTATGCATCACCGTCATTCTGCCATGGAGGGAAAGTTCTGTCCTGCAGATTCTGCATTGCACATCAGTTTTGTTTTTGAATAATGTCGTCTATGCATTACCTCGTACTAAATCAACCAAAACAATTAAATTAATAGAACAGCTGTAAACCCAAGACATTGCCTCTTCCCAATACTCTGCCAGTATCTCTGAGTTTAAATCATGTGCCCAGGCTTCCCTGATATGATCTGAAGAAACTGAAGCAGTTTATCAATTTAGATTTTAGCTGCTTGGGATCAGGACGCAGCTTTAAAGTCTCTGGAAAAGGGTGAATGGTGGGATAGGACTCAAACCCGTGAGATTTTCCTTAACATGATGCCTGACCTGTGAACCCCTAAAAATGTGAATTGTGAAGGTTGAATTTAGTGCTCAATTGCTGAAAAGAAGGAAGCTGACCATCAGTATAAAGGTCTAGAAATGTTCTAATGCCCTTCTCTCTCCAGAAAAACATTAAAAAGTTTGAATGTGAGAGTTCTGTGTTTCTCCTGGATCGTCCTGCAGCTTCATTCATACAGTGACCCTCAGAAAAAGTGTTAAATTCTCTTGTTTCTCACTCCTGTTTCTTTGTAACATGCAGACTGATGTCCAAGTGTGAAATAAAAACATCTGATTGACTGCTTTGGGACACTATTAGCAAGAAGGATAATTCTGCTGAACTGGAAACAAAAAACCCTCCAGTTTATCAAGCTTTCATGAAGTAATGAAACATCTGCAGTTAGAAAAAATAAAATATATCCAAACAAGTTTGACTCAATATGGCATCCATTTAAAGATTAGTATAACAAAGGTAATCCCAATAAACAATAGGATCTGTGCAGGACCCACGGTATCCTCCAGTTTGTGTCATGTTATTGTTAGTGTTTGATTTCTTATGTATTTCTTATAATTATTATTTCAGTTGCTATTGTGATTTTTATTTGCTTTTACTTATATGTATATTATTTAATCATTGTTTTTTATGTTTTATCAGTGTATTGGATTTGTTCTTCTGTTTGTATTTGGAAAAGAATACAAAACAAAAAAGTTAAAAAAAAATTTGACAAGAAAGACAAAAAGAGAGATTCTGTTCGACAGCTGTGGTTTTAATCATTTTGTTAAAAGTTTTAATAATCTGGCTTCTCCATCTTTTAAAGATGTTGACCTGGTCCAAACTATCATATATGTTACCGTCTTGCAGGTTCAATTGGTAACCATGGCGACGGACATCGGCTCGCCGCAGCGGTTCTTCCACATGCCGCGGTTCCAGCACCAGGCGCCGCGGCAGGTCTTCTACAAACGGCCGGACTTCGCCCAGCAGCAGGCCATGCAGCAGCTCACCTTCGACGGGAAGCGCATGAGGAAGGCCGTGAACCGCAAGACCATCGACTACAACCCGTCAGTCATCAGATACCTGGAGGTAAACCTGGTCACATGACTAACTCATCAACCGGTTAATAATGACCTGAAACAGTCTGATCAGAGCCAGGCAGAGCTCAGATAGGTAATAACACAGCAGGGCTCAAACTTTGGCTCCACTTTCAACAAAAATGGACTTTGGAAAAAACAGCAATGTGCAAAAAAGTGTTAAATATCAGGAGCGACGTGTCACTGAAGAACTGTTTAACCCTTTAACTCCCTGCTCAACTGCTCGGCTGAAGTCAGTACGTGAAGTTTTATTTTAATGTCTTAAAAACATTACATGTTTGTTTCTGTCAGTTTCTGAGGATAAAGAAAAACTGCAAACAGATCAGAAGAACTGATATTTTCTTTGTGTTGGATGTTAATGTTTAAAAGATCAAAAACTATTATTACCATCATGATTATTTAATATACTTAACCATTTACTGCTATTATAATTTATATATAATATTCATCAAAATCATTTCTGAGCTTTTATAATTCAGTACACTATCATCTATTTTAAGTCATTTTGGTTGCTACTTTATTTACAAATATTTCTTCATCTTCTGATTGATTTTTATCCCAAATATTTGTGCATTTTTATATCATCACAATCAGCTGTTAGCTTTTTAAACCTTTAAACCCACACCAAGAAAATATCTGGTTGTTGGTTGTGTTTTAGTTTTCTCTATTTCCTGAGGAGTTAACATGTCAAACAATGACTTGATTTCTTCTGTTCTGATTTAAAATGAAAATATCCTCGAATTTATTGATTTACTGACGTCTGCCTAACAGCTGTGCTGGTAGTTAAAGGGGCTGGGACGATCAGCTTTTCTCCCAAATCCATTTTTTACCATTTTTTTAGGTGCCAATTCGATGTAAATTTCAATTCTATAATATTGCTGATTTTTGCTTTAGTTATCTTTTTTAACTCCAGTGAAAAAGATGAACAATGATGATGCCTACAGACTATATCAGGACAAACACACATCACATGTGAGTCTGTTTTTAGGATTTATTCAGCAATATATTTTAACCAGCTGTTTATACTCTCTCTTCAAAAGACTGGACTGACTTTTCTTTCTTTCTTTATAAAGATCCCCTTTAGCACTAGCAAAAGCATTGGCTATTCTTCCTGGGGTCCAAAACACAAAGTCAAACAAAATACACACAACACAAACAAGCAAAGTCGACAACAAAAAACACACAGCTCCTCATAAAGTATACAAACATATACGTAAAGACGGCAACAAAAATGGTCTTTCATGTGCAAACATGGTGCAGTAAGGAGGTTATAAATACAATTTAACACATCAAACTTACTGTCACCCCTCATTTACACACACAATAAACTCCAAGGGAAAAAAAGAGGTGAAAATACATTTCATAACATTTATTGCTAATCATTAAATGTTATTAGGTACTAATCTCTTTCTTTGGTATTTGCCTGAATCATCTGCAGTGGTAATGAATTCCATCCAATCATGGCTCTGTATAGAACTGATCTGATTTTTGGATTACACCTGATCTCACTCTTGGTAGGATGAACCTGTTTTCAATTGCACTTCTAGTTAGGGTGATTTAAAAGTGTATTATGAACACAGACTTGAATGAAGCAGTTAAATTTGAAGAAAAAAAAAAAGATTTTTGAACAAAACCGTTAATTAAAAAATAAAAAAATCAGATTCTCATGTGAATCGACTTTTTCTCCCACCCCTGATTTCCATGCTCTGCTCTTTTTTCTATGTCTATTTAAAATCAGTTTTATTTTAACATGTTTGGAGTGAAATCTCCCCGAGCAGACGTCCTTCTGTGGTGATGTTGATCCTGAAGCACAAAGTCAGAGGAAACATCAGCCGAGGGTCAGAACTGAGGCTCACACGGAACAAAAACACAAACCACGACTTACTGCTTTTTCTCATTTATAACACACATTTTTCTGCTCCAATTTTTAGATGCATGTGATAATGAATGACTGAAGAATTAGTTTTGGTTAAAGTACACAGTACAGACCTTTAAATAATGTACATCAACTTACAGAAACAGAGAATACAGATATAAACAAAGCTGAGCATTTTCTCAAAAACCCTTAACCTTAAAAGGAACAGGTTAAAGCCGAGGCTTATTTTTGCCTCTTCTGTTTAATCCATCAAATTACCCAGAAAATCAATAATGCAAGGAAACTTGGGCTGGGCGATATGGCCTGAAAAAAAAAATCTCCAATTTTCCCCACAACACTCAATTCACAATTTTTTGCAATTTTTTTTTCCCTCTCAAAGAAAAAAAAAATCCAGTTACACAAAAATGACAAATCATTTTTTCCTTTGTGTTGTCAAAATATTTTCCCACATCAAACAGAATGTCCCTGTCAAAGTGAAAGTGTGTCCTAAATGTTGATTAAGTAGTTCAAACATAGACAGGTTTGTCTACAGAAACACTGAAGGCTGAGCTGTTTTCACAAACTATTAACATGAAACTCTGTTCATGGTTAAATCTCATTGAAAAAACAAATACACGCCTATAAAAGTGCTCCTGACAGGACCTACAGTGATGAAAACTGAACGACTCTCAAACAGTGCAACAGTTTGTAACTGGACAAAGGCAAGAAAAAATCTCAATTTGTAATTTTTAAAATCATCTTCAGAAAAAGTTCTTATTTAATCGATCAATTGCCCAACCCTAAAGGAAAGTCAAAACATAAGTTTCACTCTGAATTTTTCCTCTTTATCATTACACACTTAAGTAATTTAAAATGATTTTACCTGTAATGTTTTTTATACACATGGATGTTAAACACAAGCAAAATCTGTAAAATATTTTATCTCCGACCAACACAAAACTGAAATATTCTCTCTCTGCCAAACGTTTCTGTCAAACTTTTGTCATTCTTCTTAAACTGTTAAACCGTTCTCTTTAAATATTTCTGGTCTTAATTAGTTTACCTTTGTGTGGTGATCATGTAATAAGCAAACGTTACGTGTCAACACACGGAGCGACCATTTTGTGAGCAAGGGGACCAAAGTAGCTGCTCTCTGATTGGTCGAAGACATTGACATGCTGATAGCTGCTCTCTGATTGGTCGGTACACTACAACGGAGCATGCTTGGGCAGAAATAGAGTAACTGTGCATGAAACTACAGGTGTTTCCGCATCCAGTGAGAGTAAAAATGTATATTTGTTGTTAAAATACTGAAATTTCATTGATGAAAACTCTGATTAGAGGTAATTTTTGAGTTTGACTGAATAAGGTTTGGGTAAAAAGTGGGTGCGTGTTATATTTGAAAACAGCTTTCCTGGAAAAAACATCATTGTGAAACTGTCTGTGAGCCTTTAGCCACAGAGCTGGACTGTCTGATCATTAGGGCTGGGTTAAAAAAATCAATTTAATGGATTTTAATCGATTTCCCTTTAAATGGTTCATAAACGATCCATAAAATCCAAAGATCAATCTTTTAACATGGGTAGTTTTTTCTCCATTGGACGGTCCGAGAACCATCCTGTGGTATCATCTCTGCTAGTCTCACGTTTAGCGCTGCTTTAACTGAACAAGATCTCTGAGATGTTACTGCAAACAGTCAAAAAAGCATGGAGGAAGTGAGTAGGGACACCACTGGAGAGTTTAAAACTTAACGTTAGGACATATTTCAGATTTAACAAGCACGAAAGAAAAGACAATGTGGACAAAAAACAAGTAACATGCAGAATATGCATTAATGCATATCATTAATACATGATTAATGTAACTGCTTTGGGTTCAGTTCTTAATGTAAAAACAGTTTTAATAATGTACCAGGTTAAAAAGTCATTTACAGCATTATTTTTACTGAGATAACCCAGACTGGACACATTGAGAATCAAATCAATTTGAGACCTCTGAATGTCAAATCAAATCGATCCAGAAAATCTGAATTAATACCCATCCCTACTGATCATTAAAGAATCTAAGTTTTCATAATAATAATAATAAACTTTATTTGTATGGCACTTTTAAAAACATTGGTTTACAAAGTGCTTATCATCCCTGATACATCCCCCCATTCAGTGTCTGCAGGTTTAGTCTGAATCAGAATGAATGAAGTCGCTCCTGCCTGTGGGTTAACTCTGTTCACCTGCTCCTCCTCTTAAATAAACTGTAAATAAATAAATCACAAAACTGTGCTCTCAAATATAAACATGTTAATCCACAAGTGAAGTCTGTAGAGAAAAGATGATCAGCTCAGACTAACAACATATAAATGAACACAAAGTCACGTGGGCAGAAAAATCCAACCCTCCGTATAAAACTCATGATCATGAACAAGTACTAATGTGAAAAGATTTTACACAATTAATGTGCAAAAAAATGCAAAACAAACACAAAAATATCATGAATGTGCACGGACAAACATTTTAGATGAGAGTGGACAGAGTATATAAATATGTTATATATTATAGATATCAGGGGTAGAAAAAAAATCGATTCACATGATTACTGATTTTTGTTTGGCAATTTTTAAATCAATTTTTCTGTTCAGAAATCATTTTTTCTCCAAATTTGAATGCTTCATTTTAGTCTGTGTTGATAAGCTGGACCTGAAAAAAGTTCATGCTTTTCTCCAGCAGAGGGCGACATGTTTTTCTTCCATCTCTACCATCATTCTGTCTCATTCTGTCAGAAGGGTTTCAGATGTTTTCTGATTATCGCTGCTTTTAAAGTCAGTCCAGTCTTTTGAAGAGAGAGCATAAACAGCTGGTTCAAATATACTGCTGAATAAATCCTAAAAACAGACTCACATGTGATGTGTGTTTTTCCTGATATAGTCTGTAGGCATCATCATTGTTCATCTTTTTCACTGGTGTTAAAAAAGCTAACTAAAGATTACAAAAATCGGCAATATCGTAGAATCACACCTAAAAAATTGTAAAAAAAAAATTGAATCATGAGAAAAGTGAATCGTCTCAGATAATATAAAGGCGCTGTTTTAACTCAGAGATAAATATGTACGGACGGATAAATAAACACTGGAGAGATTCATTAAATGATGCGTTTGAGGTCCTGTTAGAAACACTGTGATGTGTTCAGGGAGCTATGAACATGAATTAATAAAATGAAATAAAAATTAGTTTTGATAATATGAAATGATGACACCAGTTACATTATACACTGAGTTAATCTTAACTTTAAGTTTTTGTTATGAGTTAATTCAGACTCTTTAATGTAGATAAATAAATAGATAAATAGAGTCTTAAGGGTTTAATCCAGACGTCTTTGCTGCAGGAAACTTTACTGTTAAGCTCCTTGAGATCGTTTTGTTAGCAAACAGCTGTTAAATGGAAGGATGCACAGTATTGAACTTTTGCAGGTTTTCTAAACTCAGTATCACTGACATTGATATCAAGACATATTTTGTGTGAAGAGCGCAAAGTGTCAACTAAAACAGAGCAGGTTCTTTTATTTAATTTTATTTTGAACATCTTAAAAAAGGAGAATATATATATATATATATATATATATATATATATATATATATATATATATACATATATATCTTTACATACATACATATATATTCACCAGTGTCTGTCTGTCTGTTAGCAGGATAAAGAAAAAACTACTGCATGGATTTACATGAAAACTTACCAGAGGTTTGGTTTGGTCCAAGAAAGAAGCCAAAACGTTTTAGTGGTGATTCACTTACGTGTCTGGATGCAATATAAATCCCCAATTTTGTGAATAATCTAATAAGTTAGGCCGTATTTAAACAGCGGATCTCTCTGACATCACTGATGGATTAAACACAAAACAGGGGATGTGTATCAGCAGGAAAAGCCTGACGGGGACATCCCTACTTTAATAAATCTGCACATCAGTCACATGTTCGGCATGCGAATGATGTGCAGTTGATTTACTGTTACTCTCTGATTTTAGAGTTTTTTAATCACATTAGAGGGGCACACAGACAGACAATTATTATTTTAGAAATACAGATTTTGTTCTAAAGCGGTTTATTAATTTACATTTGACCATGAGGAGACGAGGGCTGAATGTTATAATATTGTATCTGTATTAAGATATGAACATTCAAGATATTAACATAAAAAACAACAATATAAAAGATATAGATTTCCCCATGTCTGCCCTGCATGTACAGCTGTACAAATTTAATTTTTACCATTGCCCTTGAATTCACTGCTTGATTTTGACCAAACCCGTAGTCCTATCATATCGAGATGTTTGGCATGAATATCGAGATGAAAGTTTGTCCATGTTTCAGCCTGAGACTAAAGTATACTGCTGAACACTTAGTTTAAATCTTGATGGAATCATCGTTGGAAATTATTGTTTCTCTTTGTCTACTGAAAACAACAACATTAAAAAAACTGACATAATTCATAAACTAAATGTGTGGAAACAGAGTTTGAGTTTGGGGAGTTATTTTGAAACATGTTGGTGTAAACCTGCTACTGGAGAGAAGTGTTTATAAAGGTCTTTCTGTGGATGCACAATATTATCAGTATGATTTCAGCATCAGGCGATTTTTACAGCTGACACACATCAGGGCTGAATGATATGGACAAAGTTTCATATCTCAGTATTGATACGATACGATATGACTTCAGCCTTGGCAATAACTGTACCAAAATTCACCTCATCATGATCATCAGTGCACAGGCACATTTAAATCAACAGTTACATGTTTTACGTTTGTCTCCTCAGACTTTTAAAGCCATGACTCAGACATGAAAGATCTGTATGAAGGACAATGAGTTTATGAATATAATAAACTCCCCGTCTCCTCTGTGTGGACTGATCATAAAACTGATGTTATGAGATCAAATTAAAATGAAATCAGAGGTTTAACTCTCTGTAGGCTGCTTGTTTTTAATGCATCTTAAAAGAGCTTTTCCCCTGAGGGGTTTGAACCCTGTCTTTCCCCGCTGGTGTAACGCTCCGTGATTGTTGTTATGTTTCAGAACCGGCTGTGGCAGCGAGACCACCGGGACTTCAGGGCGGTGCAGCCAGACGCAGCCTGTTACAACGAGGTGAGGAAACTCCAGGATCTCAGCAGCAGACCGAACCGCTGCTCCACGCTGCAGAGCGACTGGAGTGACCTGTTGTTTCTGACAGTGTGAACAGCACTTTGAGTCTGACATTTAGAATCACATCAGGCTTCAGATGGATCTGATTTTCTTTACCGTGACCACGGTCTGAACAGCAGCCCGTCAGCTTAACCCTTTAATCCCAGCTCGACTGTTTGGCAGAGGTCAATAAAGTCTGGAATATCTAAAAAATATAAAAATAAAACAAGTCATTGTTTGTTTTACAGGATACAGAAAAAACTGCAAACACTCCAAAATAACTGATTTTCTCTTTGTGTGAAATTTAAAGGTTCAAAAAGCTAAAAGTTATGAGAATTATCACAATTATTATTTAGATACTGAATCATTTACGAATATGAGGATTTATTTCTATAAATATCTCTTATTCAGCAAAAACATTTTTTGTGTGTCAAACAGTATCTTCTATTTTAATGTTTTTTCATCGCTACTTTATTGACAAACATTTTTGGCTTTTCTGATGGATTTTGTCCCAAACATGTTCACATTTTTATGTCAAGAAAATATCTGATGTTTGGCCTGCTTGTAGTTTTCCCTGTTTCCTGAAATGTTGACAGAATCATTTCAGTGATTTGATTTGTTCCAGTTTTTGAAACATTAAATATCCCTGAATTTATTGATGACCTCTTCCAAACAGCTGAGCTGTAGTTAAAGAGCTAGAGCAGCAGTTTACCTCGGGATGGTTATTAAAACATTTCTACTAGGGGTGTAACGAAATGGTCAACTCACGAAACCATACGAAATAAAGATGAAGGAAAATCTCCAACAGTAGGAAGTTGTGAAAAAATCTCATTTTTATTATTTTCTTCCTAATACAGACGTACAAAAAATATTACTGCATCAGTACAAAATAAATGCTCTTTGAAAATAAAACTAAATTGTAGTTTTTTCCCCTTATTTAGACTACAGTGCAAATACAAACATAAAATCTCAATAAAAAGTGCTTTGTTGTTGTAACAATCAGGATAAGTACATTCTTGAATGAAAAGGAAAACAAACAGCAGTCCTCAGAGCTGCAGTTTAGACCTATAAATGTCTGAACTGTGAACTATAATATTTAGCCTATAACAGTGCATATACTTCTGATCTTCAAGTATGATCAAATTCTGTCAACTCAACAGTAGATGTAAAAATCAAATATTGTTTTTTTATGCAGACTTACACAAACATAGTGGAGCAGTTCTACGATTTGTTATGTGTTCAATGTGGATTTTAATGTTTCCTATGAATTGACGGTCAGTGAATGGAGCAGGAGGGCGGGGCGAGCGGGTCAGAGTTCAGAAGGAGAGTTAGTGTGTGTATGTTAGCGAGGAGGGAGAGAGCCCTTAGCAGGAGGTGTAGAGATACTACTCACTGTTTTGTTCGGGAATTAAAATTGTAGTTGGCGTTGTCACAGCCCACAGTGACTGTTAAATAAAAGCAGGTATTCACAAGCTGCAGGTGGTTGTTCTCGCTGCAGTATACGGTGAACTGTAGCGGCATATTTTGCACACGGTTGTTGTTTTGTCCACAATCTTCTCACCGTTCTCTCGTCTTTTACATGAGAAGCCAAAATAGGTCCACACAACCGATTTATTTGACGAAGGAGCGTCAGCTAATTCCTCCGCTTCGTGCTCCTTATTGCAGCTGGTGTTTTGCTACGGGAGGCGAGGAGGGTTTATTTCGTCCTTTTATTTCGAGCGTCTTTGATTTTTATTTCGTCATTTTTTATTTCGCGAAATTTTGTGGCACCCCTAGTTTCTACCATTTTTGTCTAAAAGAGTTTTAGTTCATTTTCTCTCTACAGGCTTTAGATGATGCATAAAGGGAGTACTGTTCATGTTTTTAAAGGCAAACTCAAGACCTTCCTCTTTGGTCTGGCTTTTAACTGAATGTTGTTTTCCTCTCTTAATTTTCATTTTATTTGTTTTACTATATTTTAGGTTCAGAGTGACTGTTTTATGTTTTACTTCTTTTAATTTATTTCCTTTTAAACAGTTAAATTTATTTATGTATCAAATTTGATCACTTAATATATCTCTTCATGGTTTTATTCTTTTAGTCTTAGTTCCTGTGTTTCCTCATTTTTGATTAAGATAGTGTTTCCTCACATGTCACCAAACCTGAGCTGCAGATTCAGGTTTAAAGGTTTAAAGTCTCCTCTCTAACCAAACTCGTGTCTCCTGCAGCTGGTTCCTCCCATCGGCATGCTGAGCAACCCCATGAACGCCGTCACCACCAAGTTCGTCCGCACCTCCACCAACAAAGTCAAGTGTCCGGTGTTTGTGATCAGGGTGAGCAGTGACATCACTTCCTGTCAACATTCATAAAAATAAATAAGACGGCGTCAGGGCTGAACGATTTAGGATATTCCAGTTCCAGTTTGATTCATGATTGTTGAACAGGAAGGAAATCAGTGATCAGTATAACATAACAGAATATATATCATCTGCTAATATTGATGATAAATAAAGTGTTTCATTGTGTTAGGGATTCTCCTTTACTTCTGTAACAGTCGACACAGCAGGTCCTGGGTCAGTCAGGAGCTTTGGAGATCACATGCTTGTGTTTTCTGAAATTACAGTTCCAATTTGAAAACAGTAAATGTCTCAGCCCATCTTCAGTGGAGTCCACACATCAGGATTTTCTAAATCTGAAGATGTTTTATCTGTTAGAGAGCTCACACATGAAGATCCAAAATCAGGCGTTGAACCATTCTGTCCACTGCTGATCTAGAATCTGGACCTCAAGACAAATCTGATCCAACCTGATCCAACAAAAACAAGAAACAACCAGAAACATCGTCTGTGTTGACAAACAGAGAACACAGCACGCAACATGGATGGATGGATGGATAGTAGGGCTGGGTATTTCCAGCAACTTCACGATGCGATACGTATCCCGATACTAAGGCCACGATACGATACATATCCCGATACACGTAAATTGTGAACACTGACTATGCTTCAAGCAAAATTCTTTACAAGTTTAGTTTTTTCTTCAAGGAAGAAAAAGAACAAGGATGAGTTTTAAGTGGTTCTACAACTTGAGAGACTTAAATTCAGATCCTCAAAGATGGTAGACCTAAGTTCAAATTTAGAACATGTACTTCATCATGTAGCTCGTCTTCTACCTTGAACTGTGCCACTGTTAACATTAGCCAAAGTGTATTTACAACAACTGTCAAAATATTTAGGCCGTATCGATTCTGTAGAATCCATATCGATACACGTATCCCAAAGGAGTGCGATACGATATTTTGCCGTATCAATATTTTGAACACAGGCCTACTGGATAGATGGATGATATGTAGATGATAGATGGATGGATGGATAGAACGATCGATAGATCAGCTCCAGGAAATTAGTCTTAGACAGCAGTGCTACTAAGGGAACGATATACATGAATAAAAAAACAGTAGACAACAAACAACAGTGACATCAGGAAGAGGTCGACTACATGGTCAGTAGTTTCAACACATGGAGGTTAAAGTGCAGAGCTCGCTACAATAAGCAGAGAAAATAAGGAGAAACAAGTTAAAAAATACAGAATAATGACGACAAGAACAAAAACATGGATAAAAGTCGAATAACAGATAAGAGACTGGTGGCAGTGAATAAGCTGAAATATCCAAACATAATTAAATTAAATTAAAGAATGACTTTGACTGTTTGTAAAGCAGAGATATGGATACTGGGAGAAGAGAGCTCATCGCGCTTTGTTTGGTGTTTGCTCTGTCTCGTCTCCCTGAAAGCAGAAGTTCATTTTCCAGAAAAATAAAATGAGAAGAATCATCGAGAATTTTCTGTTTCTGGTTGAGGATGACACTATAGAAGACCGACTGGAGAGATGGGTGGTCTGTTTGACTTTAATCATCACAGCAGATTTCATCAGTCCACTGATTTTGATAACATGCCCGTCCAAATGTCAGAAGACTTTCAAAGATGGATTATAGAAAATCCTGATTTCATATGGGAGAGAAAATACGAGGAGAGGGGCTGGAGGGGGTTGTTGATGACAGTAAGAAACTAAATTACAAAAAAGACTGAAAGAAATCCTAGGTTAGGAAAAGTCGTGACAAAAACAGCCTGATAATCTTCATGTGTGAATGCTGCTTTATCTCTGATTTTCTCAGGTTGTTTCAGCATTATTACCACACTTACTCAGGAGAATATCTGTGGTCTTACAGCTCTGTAGAGTTAACATGATGATCAAACGTTTAGAGCTTCATACTCCACTCAAAGGATCTCTGACAGATCTGAGCTTTTCGACACAGAGAATAAAAATAAAACGACAGAGAAATGATCATCAATGTAATTTAACCATTTATGAAATAAAGTGTTAAGTAGCTTAACGTGCTGCATGTTCTTCTGTTTGAGAAGAGGATAACTTTCCTGATGGATGTTTTATACCTGTCCTGTCTTCACTCGTTCACCTCAGAGATGTCTGATTAAACTAAAGTCTGTTGGTGTTTTTTTCAGTGGACTCTGTGAGCTCTTTAGATTAGATAACAAACCTCAGGATTGTTTCTTAATAACTCTGTTTCTGTCCACAGTGGACCCCTGAGGGTCGTCGCCTGGTCACCGGAGCCTCCAGTGGAGAGTTCACACTGTGGAACGGCCTGACCTTCAACTTTGAGACCATCCTGCAGGTAAACTCACCTGCCCTTCAGTCTCCTCAGGGTCACGACTGAGCTGAGGGTCAGAAGGATTAACATCCTGATTGGTCCACCGTGGGGATGAACACCTCCACAACAAACAAACAAAGAAACATCATGGTCCTGTGAAGGGTTAAAATCACAGCGTAACAGCGCCACCTACAGGCCTGACATCTGAACTCCAGTGATTTCATGTTCACAGACAGACTGACAGACATGTTTACATCACCTCAGTCTGAACTTTGACCCTGACATTAAAGACTGCTCGTGTCTCTGGAGCAGAGTCCTGCACGGGTCCAATTTTCAAGATCCGCCCCGCCCCGACCCGGGGACGTACAAACCTGCACCCGAACCGCAAACCCGCGCATCAGCCCGATTAGTACCACAACCCGATCTGACCCGTTGAAACACGACCCACAGCCCGACCCTTGACCTTATTTAAAGTAATCATTTTGGGTCATATTGTCCGAAAATTGAACGGTATATCGCCATAGTTCAGATGCCAGTGAGTAAACAACGCACCTGAATGAAGCAACTCTTCCAATAAAAGCCTGACTTCAGCTCCGTCATCAACCCTCTGTGATCTTCTCCCATACAACTGTAAAATCACTCGTTTAATGCTTTAAACTTTTAATCTCTGAAAAAGACCTTTACATGTGTAATAGTAGACTTACTTTCTGTCCAGACTTAAGCGACGCTCAGCAGGTACGAGCCGTGTAGGGTGGCCATACGTCCGGATTTAGGCTGGACAGTCCGGAATTTAAATGCCTTGTCCGGCGTCCGCCTTCCACCATGTTACGGATTTGAAGCCAGAATATCCCCCGTCAGGGCGCCGCCATTGTGCAACCAGTAGAGAATCTGGACCATTATCCAGACGCAGCTGTCGTAAACGGTCGCAACACCCCGCAGCATACGCCGTACACAATCATTGTGAAGCTGCCGTAAACCGCGGTCATTTTTAAACTCTAATAACTAATAAAGAAACTTTTAAAAAAAAAGAGGACTTGAAAAACACACAGCCCAATAATACTTTAATGTCACCACAGCATACGGATGGGAGAAATATTTCTACGAGGTGTAATAATTTTTTCAAGTTTCACTTCGGCCCGTTCAGATGAATGGGGGAGACGGAGATTTGACCTATACTGCAGCCAGTCACCAGGGGGAACAGTTTTCGTGAAGGCTTCAATTTTAGCCTAGCATCATGGCGTCCATGTTTTTTACAGTCTATGGTCACAGCCTTTCAACCAGCTTACAACTTACGTTTTTATTTTATTGTATTTATTATTTTATATTAATTTTAATGTGTCAAACTAAAACCCTCAACCCGACCCGCATGTTATTTTGTCCACCCAGATCCGAACCTGGGAAAAAAAAGGTTTTAAAAACCACCCGCAAATCAGCTGTTTTTGCGGGTACCCGACCCAGTGCAGGACTCTGCTCTGGAGTGAACTTCGCTCACTTTTTATCTGTCATGTGAAAAATAGTTTCAAAAAACAGTTTGACAGTTTGCTAAGAATATTTATGATTAGAGATGTAACAGTTACCAGTAAAATGGTAAACCGTGGTAAAATTTCCCACAGTAATCATTACCGTGTCCTATTAAAATTACCATTAAACCGTGTTTGATCACCACACTGAGTCAATAACTCTTATAGATTTTCACACTCAAACAGACAAAGTCTAAAGTCTGGTCAAAGCTTGTATTTTAAAGGATGTGGAGGGGAAACTGATTGACCACAGTCACCCTGTCTAAAACACCAAGCTGCCGTGAAAAACAAAAATGTGTGTGGTTAAAACTGCTGTAACTCCTCGAATAAACGAGCAGAGAAAGAGAGAGGATTCAGAGAGCCATACCTGAGTGAATTATAGGAGGATTATCAGGATTTTCTGTGTAAATAATGTATAAAGGTTGTAAATAACAGCATTAGAATCAATCAGGAGTGAGTTCCTGCAGTCCTTTTGTCGTTTATTCGCTTTATTTCATTGTAGTAGATCATCTTTTTCTGTCATAGTTTGTGTTTTATGGATTTAATCAATCGTAATGTGGAAATATTAAAGAAGGAGATGTGGAGGAGATCTGCCATGGAAAGGGGAGACCAGAGGAGAGTCATGAAGGGGGCTAACTGCTTCAGGGACTATCGTTAGTAAAACAAAAAATAATAATAATATAACGAGCTGTAACATGGACACTAATGCTGCAGGAAAACTAGAATGTGTGTTTGTAAAATAGGTTACATTTATTTCTTTGAACATGTTCATTTACAATTGTTTATGAAGACAATCCTGTTTAAAGTACAAATTTGTTTTTTCTTTTCTTGTAAATACACAAAGTTTAAGCATTTATAAGATAATGACAAATACTTGTCAGAATTGTTTACTTTTATTTCTCATGAAAAAAGTTTAAACAAATTTACTTAAAGGACATTTCCTGACACAGTTATTAACAAAAGAACTGTTAGAATTATAATAAAGAGTTAAATGATTTCACGACTGAGTTAAAGTACTTTTTGAACATTTTGAGCACACTGCAACAATACCACAACAATAATGATAACCGTGATCATTTTGATCACAATAACTGTGATATGAAATTATCATACCGTTACATCCCTAATTATGTCAGCCTTTAATCGCCTCTTAATGTTTGTCATAGACTGCAGTTTTTATTAATCAAAAGTGAGAAATTCTTCAAACTTTGGGCCGAGAACAGAGAGACTGACAACAGTTCGTGCTCAGACTCTCACCTGAAAGCCCAGTGGGAAGAAACAGACGAAGAGGGAAACCGTGCATGCACAGGGAGACTAAACAGAGACATTATTCAGACTGAAACAGTCCTTAAATGTAACAGAATGACAGGAGGATTTAGTTCAGACTTTTCTGTGTTGATGATTACCTGCCCGTCAGCTTGTTAACACTCTTGTCCCCCCTCCCCGCAGGCCCATGACAGCCCGGTGCGCGCCATGACATGGTCTCACAACGACATGTGGATGCTAACGGCGGACCACGGCGGCTACGTGAAGTACTGGCAGTCCAACATGAACAACGTCAAGATGTTCCAGGCTCACAAGGAGGCCATTAGAGAAGCCAGGTTTATACCCAATCTACCATTTTCTGTAGCGACGCCCCGCCTGCGCTGCCCTGTGACAGCCAGGCGGGGGCGCCACGTGTTCACGCTGCTGCTGTGCTCGATTAATGACAGATGTACGTGTGTGCTGTTGCAACACTGCAGTGATCTGTTGTTGATGTTCTCCCTCCTGTGGCTGAGCTGTTTCTCTCTGTGTGTTAATAAAGTTATCGATCGACACCTGTCACTGGTTTGGGTGCACGAGGGCAGGCAGGAGGATCAGTCAATAAAGAGCCAATAAAGCTCGAGCAGGGATCAATAAAGTCTGAGAATCAGATCAATAAAGTCTGAGCATCAGTCACACTGCTGTCTGAACTCATCCACAGGCAGCTGTAGCCGTTTAAATAAAGTCAGAAGAGCAGCAACACTGGAGCCTACATGTCCCACAATGCACCGGGAACACTGGGGAAACACACCTGCAGTTAACCTGACATCACGGTGACATCACCAGGTCAAAGGTCACCTCATGCCCCCTTACTGTGACCCCTTAATGGCTGATTTGAGTGGACTGGCCCTTTAAATGACGGGTGACCTCTGACCTTCAGCAGACTGTTATTTAACCCTTTCATGCATGAATTTATTAAATCACACAGGAATGATTTTTAAAATATTTGATTTTGCTTTTACACAAGCTCAAAATAATGTGCAGTTTCTTTATACATTATATTTTGAGTGAGTTAATAAATAATGAAATGGAACTTAACATAGATCCACAAACATAGATTTGTTACATTTATTGAATTTTGAATTGAATTGAATCTGATTTTGAACATGTATGCAAAGAAATAAAAAAAATAGTGAAATGCCATTCACGTTCAGCTGCATGAAAAAGTATGTGAACCTTTTTGGATTACTTGGATTTCTGCTTAAATTGGTCATAAAATATGTTCTGATCTTCATCTAAGTCACATCACTAGACAAACACAGTCTGCTTAAACTAATACAGCAGAAAAAAATATAAGTTTTCATGTTTTTATTCAACACACTATGTAAACAGTCATAACTGGTTGACTCTCCTTTGGCAGCAATAACCTCAACCAAACGTTTCCTGTAGTTGTAGATCAGACCTGCACAACGGTCAGGAGGAGTTTTGGACCATTCTTCTGTACAAAACTGTTTCAGTTCAGCAATATTCCTGGGATGTCTGGTGTGAATCGCTCTTTTGAGGTCATGCCACAGCATCTCAATCAGGTTGAGGTCAGGACTCTGACTGGGCCACTCCAGAAGCCGTATTTTCTTCTGTTGAAGCCGTTCCATTGTTGATTTACTTCTATGCTCTGGGTCATTGTCCTGTTGCATCACCCATCCTCTGTTGAGCTTCAGTCGGTGGACAGATGGTCTGAAGTTTTCCTGCAATGTCTTGATAAACTTGGGAATTCATTTTTCTGTCGATGACAGCAATCTGTCCAGGCCCTGAGGCAGCAAAGCAGCCCCAAACCATAATGCTCCCTCCACCATATTTCACAGTTGGGATGAGGTTTTGATGTTGGTGTGCTGTGCCTTTTTTTTCTCCACACATAGTGTTGTGTGTTCCTTCCAAACAACTCAACTTTGGTTTCATCTGTCCACAGAATATTTTGACAGTAGTGCTGTGGAGCATCCAGGTGCTCTTTTGTAAACTTCAAACTTGCAGCAATGTTTTTTTTTGGACAGCAATGTCTTCCTTTGTGGTGTCCTCCCATGAACTCCGTTCTTGTGTGATGTTTTGTCAACAATAATGTTGGCATGTGCCAGGGATTTCTGTAAGTCTTCAGCTGACACTCTAGGATTCTTCTTCACCTCATTGAGCATTCTGCGCTGTGCTCTCACAGTCATCTTTACAGGACCACCACACCTTGGCAGAGCAGCAACAGTGCTGAACTTTCTCCATTTGTAGACAGTCTGTCTTACCGTGGACACATGGACATCAGGGCTTTTAGAGATACTTTTGTAACCCTTTCCAGCTTCATGCAGGTCAACAGTTCTTGATGGTAGATCTTCTGAGAGCTCTTCTGTGTGAGGCATGGTTCACATCAGGCAATGCCTCTGAGAACAGCAAACTCACAACTGGTGTGTGTTTTTTATAGGGCAGGGCAGCTTTAACCAACACATCCTATCGATTGGACTCCAGGTTGGCTGACTCCTGGCTCCAGTTAGCTCTTGGAGAAGTAATTAGCCTAGAGGTTAACATACTTTTTCCACCCTGCACTGTGACTGTTTACATAGTGTGTGGAATAAAAACATGAAAACTTATAATTTTTTGTGCTGTACTAGTGATGTGACTTAGATGAAGATCAGAACATATTTTTGACCAATTTAAGCAGAAATCCAAGTAATCCAAAAGGGTTCACAGACTTTTTCATGCAACTGTACATGAAAAAAAGAATTAAAGTAGTTACACGCGCTCGAAAAGGAAACTTTTTGAGTTTCTCCCTATTATAACTGTTCCTCATGGGTCTTATAAAAATGTAATATCTAAATCATATTTAAATGAAACTTAAAGGAATATTACACCCAAAGAATGATATGCCTTAATTTTCTACTCACCCTCATGCTGAGCAACACTCTGGAGCACTTTTTTGATGTCTCAAATGCAGCCGGAGGTCAGGAAGTTTCACTGTCAACAAGCGTCCATCTAACAGAAGGCAGCCAGAGGCCCTGAAATGCAAAGGTCCATAAAAGTGGACAGCAGTGCACTATTTAGGCTCACTGTACTAAAATGACTCGTCAAGTGAATTAATCAATTACTCCACCAGGACATTTCTTGATTACAGAATCGGACGAGCAGTAAGGAAGGAAAAGGAAATGTTAGGACTTTGCGGACCTTTTTCTTTCATTCCGTCATTCCCTGTTAGGATGGATCGCTTGTTGACAGCGAAAATCCCCGACCTCCCGCTGCATTTGGGAGACAAAGCAGCTCCAGAGTGTTGCTCAGCATGAGGGGGAGTAGAAAATGAAGGCAGATCATTCTTTGGGTGAAATATTCCTTTAAGATTAAGTTGGTGTTTTCCTCCTGATAGTTGGGACATGGTGAGCCTACATGGTCTAAAATATAACATATCAGTCCACTGTGCATGAAAGGGTTAACAGGACGGGGGTTGTGTTGACTTTCTGAGGAGACGCAGAGCTCGAGTTTTATCGTTAAAGCAGGACTGCAGCCCTGTGATTGGTCTGTCGGCAGCTCCTCTGAGTTACTGAGGCATTTTCTGTTTGAGTAATCTCACCTGATCAAGCCTTTTCTCACAGTCCAGACTACAAAATAAGGAATAAAAGTCTGTTTGGTTCCTGCTGATATCGTATTGGAGGTGAGAAAGTTGTATCGGGATGCCCCTCACACCAGCACAAGAGCACAAAAGAACAAGGTTGTGCAAACAATTCAATGTTTTAATTGTTCTTTTTTTCTTCAGATTAAAATAACCTCGGAGAGAGTAGGCCAGAATAAAGCAAAACAGTCTTATAAGTCAAAAACCTTACCTGTCCACTAAAGTAAAGGAACATACACAAACCTAAAGTGAGTCCCTAATCAGAATAAAACAGGAGGAAACTAAAATCAGGCTGACTAACAGCTAATCCAGCTGTGATTGGATAGATTCCTTCCTCTCCTTCCTGATTGGATTAAGTCTGTCAGACATTTTAGTCTAGTTTTTATTGGTTGATGAAAATGTCAGTTTGAGTTTTTGTCCATGTGCTCTTGTTTTTTTTAGTTACTGTCTAGTTTTCATCAGGGGAAAAGATTGACTGAAACAGTTATTGAGCTAATATGATCTGATGTTTGGAGCTTTTGGTCCTGATGCTGCCACTGCTCAGAGTTCAGGCCGTGTCCACATGGAGGCAGGTTTTTTTAAAAAAGAGACTTTCCTCCATTTTTAAGAAATAATCCACAGATTTTAAAACATCTTCATCCACATGAAACACAGTTCACCACCATGTCAGGATGTCTTGTTTTTATTTTATTCTTTAAGCTCATCTTAAGATGGAAAAACACACGGCTGTTACAGAACATAAAAGCAGAAACTTGAGTTATTTCAGCCTTTATTCAGTAAAGTACAGCTTTGTTTTTTACAAACTAACTAAATAAGAAAGAGTCAGTTAATTAGTGGATTAGTTGAACATGCTGCATCATTTAAATGTGTTGAAGGAAGCCTTTTACTGTCACTGACTACAGCAGGTTTTATTTAATCATTATTATTTGAGTAGAGGACAGTGCACATTAATGAACATGTAAATTTAAACAGGATATTTTCCATCTGTAGTCCCTTGAAGGTTGATATGATGCTTTTTTGCAGGTGTGAAGGATCTTAAAATACATAAAGTCCATAAAATAACAGTAACAGGCAGCAGCAGGATGACCCATAAACAAAACATGAAATTTACATTTACATTAAATTACAGGACACATGTACATCAGCACACGCTTAAGACAAACCATAACAAAGACCCTCGAGGTTAAAATGCACGAGCTGTTTAATGTGTTGAAGTGTTGATATATCACACATAAAAGTGCTGCTGCAGGATTAGCATGGCTAGTATATGTAGATGTAATTATCTATGCAAATTGATCTTAAATTAAAAATAAAGATGTATTCATGTGTGCACATTAAAGATGGATGTTTATTAAGGTATAAAGGAGATAATGGTTAAACGGACTGAGGAAAAAGTCTCCCTTTTAGATATCTGCCTGATGGAAATACACACTTTAAGATGAGTTCTATAGCATCTAAATAGGTTATCTATAGATGCTATTCCTTAGCTTCACGGTCGGGTTGGACAGGGCTGGACTGGCCTGGATACTCAACTTCAGGAACAAGACAATTAAAACTAGAGCAAATTTATATTATTCAGACACGTCTTAGAGCACCGGGCTGTAAGTAGCCATATATAGCCGGCTACAAAACTACAATACTAAGTTTTCAAAAATTGCTTGTTGTCACACATCAAAAACTACGCTCATTAACTAGAAAGAGATACATTACCTCGTGGCTTTGCATCCTGTAAGTTGTTGAAAAAAGAAGTTGTAAAGCAATGCAGAGTTCTGAGGAAGGTCAGAGCTGCATTCATTAGCATCACAACAAACAAACACTTTGGCTTGGGTCACGTCTTTTGGTGCGTTCCAGTTGTAGTCAGAAGTAGGAATTTCCAAGTTCCGAGTAGGAAACTGCAACTGGAACGTTCCCTGAAGTCTGAATTTCCTACTGGGAACTCGGTGAAACCTCGCCACCCCCGAGTTGACAATGGAAGATGGATGCCCCCAGTGTGAACAGTTATTTAGCTCCTGTAATAATCCATTTATTTGCACTTCTGACTGGGGTGTGTCGCTCTAGATCAGCTGTATACATAGTATTGTTAGACTTATATTTACAAAAATGCTGCCATAGTGATAATCACATTCTTCATGTGATATTTGTGAACAACAACTCAGGGCGTGCTAACAACAGCTAACAATAGCCTGGTAGATCGGCATGTTTTTTTCAGACTTCAACTGGAACACCGATAAGTCGGAGATGATGTCACTCCCATTTCCGAGGTTACTGGAACACAGCATTATGACAGTCGCCGTGCGTGCTCATGGGTAGCAGAGTCTTTATGTCGGTGATAATAGATTCTCCTCATAGCACCTTTAAAAATAGGGATGTCCCAATCTGATCGTGACATCAGTCTGACATCAGCAAAAAATCAAATGTTGGATTATATCGGCCTGCATCTGAAATCTCTGATATAAGCTGTCCATTCTAATTTATTTTTATTTATTTAATTCAGTTGTACAGTATGCTTATGTTTAAGTTAAACACAGTGGTTATTTTACAGGTTATTTAATTGTACTATATTCATATGTTGAAGGTCAAAATGTATTGAATCCATTGGTTAATAACAAACAGGTCAGTTTTTCTACTGTTCTCTGAGTAATCTCTCCTGATCCAGACTTTTCTTACAGTCCAGACCACAAAATAAGAAATAAAAGTCTGTTTGATTCCTGCTGATATCAGATCAGAGGTGAAAAAGTTTCATCGGGACACCAGAGTTAAAAATATGAAATAAATGTTCAGTACATTGTTGTTTTCTGGGCGGCTCATAAACCAGACACACACACACAGAGTTAACTCTTAAATGCATCAGCCTGATCAAAGTTTATAGAAATGCTAGTTTCATACTCGTGTCCCTCGTTTGGATAAACAAATCAGAAAATGATCTAAAAAGAGTTTACATAAAGTACAAACCAGTTTAAAATAAACACATGCAGACTGGTTTGCCTTAGCTCTTGACTTCTGTCGAGGTTTTATTCTGTGGATAATTTGATTTTGGTTGGTGATGACTCTAGAGTTTAGAGCCTTTAAAATGAGAGTAAAATAGAGTTTAATCATGTATAGAATAACACAGCAGAAGATATAACTTAAAGAAAAAAGTAAAAATGAGACCATGAACAAGACCAAAAGATTTAAACCATTAACAGTACCAGTATATCCAACATGGAAGAGCTTCAGAGAAATCTGAAACTCATTCCTTTATGTGCTCTCTGCTCCTCGACAAATATTTTTATCTTAGCACTTTGAGAAAATATAAAGTGCAATACAAATAAAATGTATCATTATTATTGTTATTATTTTAATAAATATTATGATTCTTAGTGTTTTTATTAGTATCCTTATTGCTAACAGTGTCAGTTCACCTGATCAGCCTGTGGTCTTCATGATCTTTGAAACTCTTTTCTTCATCATTCTGTCTCTTTATTCTCTGAACTTTAAATCAGAGTTTAGGGAAATAAATCAGATCAGACTGTTCTCATGTCATTAATCACATCACTGTGCTTTAATATACGTGTGTGAATGTTTGCACTAAATCAAATATAAGCTAAACCTTTACATGGATTCATACATTTAATCTTTGTGTTATAAACAGATAGATGTCAGATCATCAGACACATGGGCATCAACAGCTGACAGACTGAAAAGTTAAATATTGGAGTAGGGATGGGGACCTTTCACACCGATGCCCGGTACCTGGGAATCAGTATCAGTACTCAACGGTACCAATTTTCTGTACTTTTGCGTGTGTTTATGGGGTAATAAATATTAATTTGTTTAATATTAAGATCTCTCCTGACGTCATTATGCTATTGCTGTGCTGCGTTCAAGTCCGATATGGAAATTCACCTACTCTACCCAATAGTATGCCTGCTTCTTCCACTCCCTCACAGTCATGAGGATGCGTTTAGGTACCTAAACATGGTACTGTTTGATTTTACGTGAATCGGTACTCGGTTGTTCCTACAGAATTCAGTCAGTACCTCTTAAAGTACAGAATTCTTTTTTTAATACTTTATTGTGTCAGTTGGAGTCTTGATTACATTGATACATGTCTTAATGTTTCAAAAACAGTATTGACAGTTTTTCATAAGTATAACACACATAAAACAACTTATAATAATAATAATACCATAATATCATAATAATGGATAAATAATACAATTCCAAATTCATTATACACATAGGCAGTGCAGCAACTTTACATGTATATCCTTACATTGGGTTTACATTATTGATGTATCACTAAAATAAAGTATTTCACAATAATTAAATTAACGGCAAAATAAAAAAAGACAATCATATATAAGGTTACATGTAAAGAAAAGGACAACAGAAAAAAATAGATACAAATAAATAAGTGAATAGACTGGCTTTCTATATCACATAGATAATTCATATTTAGGCTACACATTAAAAATAAGACACACTTCATCAGATTTTAAAGTACAGAACTCTGTACCCATCCATATACAGGAGTCTGTTTGATTTATAAACCTAAACATGAAGTCTGAATAAAGCGTGATGCTTCAGGTTAATCCTGACGAAATGATTTAACCCTTTAACTCTGTTTACTGTTAGCTGTTAAGCAGAGGTTAATAAATATCTAAAGAATAAAAAAACAGCTGCTGTTTAGTCAGGAAACAGAAAAAAACTGCAGACAAACCCAAATAACTAATATTCTATCATTTTAAATCCTGACCCACTTACTGAAATGATTTATTTATAAAAGTGTGTGTGTCCACCTCAGTATCGTCTGTTTTAAGGATTATTTAATGCTACTTTATTTTCAAACATTTTTGTTTTTCTGATATCTTCACATGATCAAATCTGAACTGTTTAAACCTTTTAGTCACACACTCAGCTCATGTCTGGTGTCTGACGTGTTTGTTCTCTGAAATGTTGACAGAATCATATGAATGATTTGATTAGTTTTATTTTTAAAAACATTAAATGTCCCTGTTGAGCTGTAGTTACAGAGTTAATCTGAGCAGCAGCATTTATGGAATAAACTTTTTCTTCTGTTTCTCATCAGTGTCTAACTGAACGTTAATGATTATTTTACGATGTGTTCAAAGTCTGTTTGGCTGAACTTTGATATTTAGACTCTTCTGGAGTCTTAAGAGTGTTTCAAATGTTTTTAATAAACTAACTCAAAGGTTTAGCTCTGCAGTCAAACTAAAGATGATTTTCAGAATAAAACTCTTCCTGTATATCAGCTAATGTCTGAACTCCTCCTGACACTTTAGACAAATATATTTATGAAATAAACGTTTAAACATTTAAAACAGATTAAATGTTTGTTTAGGGACGGATCAGCTCTTTTAAATATCTTCACCCTCAGAGACAAACAAACATTTTCATGTAAGAAAGCACAATATTTAATATTTACAGACCCCTGTGAGACAATAGGACAGATATTTATACTTTTTAAGAACATGAAACATCTTTAAAACTCTCATGAATTAATTAAATCACATGGGAAGGATTTTTAAAACATTGTTTGCTTTTAAGGAAGCTTAAAATAATCATTTTTTTTTTAATTTGTTGTATTTTGAGTGAGTTAATGCATAAATAATTTAATGGAACTTAAACACATATTTGCCACAAACATTTATTGAATATTTAATTTAATTAAATTGTATTTTTGTTTCAAACGTGTAGGCAAAGAAATAAAAAATAGTGAAACATACATGAAAAGAAGAATTGAAGTAATTATACACGCTCGAAATGGAGTAGGAGGAAGTAAAAAAAACTTTAAGTTCCTATTAAAAAAATTATATATTTCTATTACAAACATATAATCTATATTAGTATGTTTATCTGCCTGTATAATGCAGTTTAATTAAACTATTAACATGTGACTTTGAATAAAAAGTTTTCATAAATATGAATAAACAGAATAAACTTTACTGCAGGGTTAACCTTTTAACTACCAACTGTTTGTCATCCATAGATTTTTATTTTTAGGGATATTTAACGTTTTAAAAACAGAACTAATCAAATCATTGGGAACAGAGAAAACTAAAAACAATCCTAAAACCAGATATTTTCTTGGTGTGGGATTTAAAGGTGTAAAAAGCTGATAAATAAAGGTAAAGGTAAAAACAGCTGATTGTGATGACATAAAAATACTCAAAATATTTGTGATAAAAATTAATCAGAAGATGCAGAAATGTTTAAAGTAGCAATCAAACTTTAAATAGACGAAGTGTCCTGAGTTTGACAAAGGCTTTATATAAATCATATTATCAGTGAATGGTTAAGTCAAATATTTAAAATAATAATGATGTTATAATAAAAGCTTTTACCTTTAAAACCTTAAAATCCTACACAAATAAAATATCAGTTCTTTTGATTTGTTTGCTGTTTTTTTCTGCATCCAAAGAAAATGTCAAGAACAATTATTTTTTAATACATGTAAAATATTCCTGAATGTACTAACTTGTGTCAAACTGTTGAGCAGGAAGTTAAAGGGTTAATTATCTGAGAATATTAGATTTCTTCTTCATGCTGTCGGCTGTGGGGTTACAAACACATTTTAAACACTTTATTTATTACATTTGACTTTATGTTCTGTTTCTAAATCCTCTCTCATACATCACTTTATCACAGCAGTGCTTTTACAAACATGTTACTGTTCTTTATTTTTAATACTTTCAATCAAACTTTATCTGTACAGCACTTTTCAGACAGGACTCTGTAACACAACGTGCTTTACATGAGGAAAAGATCAAATAAAATAAGTGGAATAAAAAGCAGAAAATGCATCAAATGAAAACAATAAACACAATCCCCCCTCCCTCAAAACATATTCAATATACACACTGACTTACTCAAACACACAAAGACATAAAAATGAAATTCAGACAGAAAACAGCATCAGAGGACTGAGGAAACACAAGAGCTAAAACTAAAATAATACTTAGAGGGTAAGATAAATAAATGTGTAAATGCATAAATAAATAAAATAATATAACAGTATAGAATAAAAGTTAGATAAATAATATGGTAAAATGAGATTGTGTAAAATCAGGTGTGTAATAAAATCAGCTAAAATTGGAGAAACATTTAACAAAGAATAAAATTCCAAGTAAAAAATAAAAAATAAAATAGAAATCTGAACATAAATGTAGTAATAAAACAAAATAAAAGGGTTAAAATAAGTTACATATAACATAAAATAATATTAAATACAATCAGCTAAAAGCCAGATTAAAGAGGTAGGACCTGAGGGCTCTACAGGGTTCATATGGTAAAAGGAAATCAGATAAATATGCAGGATAAAGAGATTTAAAAACTAGTAAAAGAACATTAAAATCCATTCTTAAAGAAACAGTCAGCCAACACAGAGACTTTAACATCGGGCTGATGTGGGCTCTCCTCCTGCTCTGTGTCAGTTGGTGTCTTTAATCCACTGACACACAATCTTTCAAACAGTACTGACACATTTTTCCCTTTTTATTCACCACCAAACAGAAGATAATACAAATGTAATCAATAATCCTAATATCATAATTAATCATACACACAGGGCAGCACAGCAGATCTCCATTATTTATGTATCATTGAATTAAAGTATAGAACACAGGTAACAAACTATTATAAATGCATATATATGAGAGAAAGAAAGAAAAAGGTTGTATATAGATCATCTCTGTATAATACGTCAGATTAATTCATTTTAAAGTTCAACATGAAAACATTAGAGCTCAGTTCCACCTTTACACGGTCAGTTTGGTCTCCCTATGAGAGGAGACTCGTCTTTTTCTGTTTATTTTATGGCTTATTTTTTATTTTATAAAAGCTGTCCACTGTTTCTGACCACTTTATCACATCAGGAGCTCCAGTCTTTTTCTATATTCTTCATTTTTAGAGTTTTACAGCCTCTCCTGCATCATTCCAAAGAGATACTCACCATAAAACTGTTTTATTTTCTGACTTCTATCTTCATTTACTCTGTCCCAGTAACACATAAACTGATAATTCACATGTGGATAAATGTCTAAGAGTTACTTTATTATGACTCCAGAGTAATTCAAACAGACTTTGTGTTTACAGAGATTCACTCTTTTCTTTATGAGCATGTCTGTTTGGAGCAGAAGGCTTAAAAAGGGCTGAACAGGTTAATTTATAACTAAAAAACATCTTTACAGCAGTTAGTCTCTAAATCCATTTCTACTGAATAACAGAGTTCAGTTAAATAACCCTGATCATGAAACAGACTCCTGATAATTTAAATGTGTTTATTATTTTAAACTTTACACAACAGTCATACATGAAAACTGTGGTGTGATTTTTAATCTTAATGACTCTGCTGTCCTGATTCTGGTTTAATTAAAACTCCATTAACTGGTGTTTCATTGGCAGCTTGGTTTTCGATTTATAATCATCCTTAATCACTCTTATCTTTAAGTTTTTATAACACACAGGCTACAAAACAAAACAGTAACCCCGACTAACATCTATAAAATAATAAAGTGCTTCACAATCCAACATCAGGACAGAAGAGAGAAAATTATCAGCTCATAAAATAATTTAATTAAATCAAACCGACGACTCGGTGAGTGAAACTGGAGCCTGAACAAATCAGGAGTTAATAAATAAATAAATGTGTTTGTGCTGATATCTTGAACATTTATTCAGAGCCTCAGAGTTTCTCAGACTGTCAGTGTCGACGTCCAAACCGTCAGACTTTCCTTCAGCACACACTCTGATTTTTGTCCTAAAACATTCAGTGACATTAATAAGTAAACATAAAATAAAATAAAGCTGATCAGAGGGCAGAGTCACACACACTGAACACAAGTGACCAAATATCAGAGAAAAGACCAGGGCTCCTGCAGGTCCTTGAAAAGTCTTAAAAGACATTGAATTCATCATTCTAAAAATAAGGCCTTAACTGGCATTAAAATGTCTTAAATCCAATTTTCAAAAGTCTTAAAAATTTGACCACATTAGTAAGATTTATGTTAGATTAAACTAAAAAAATATTTAGTAACATTTATCTATTTTTCAAAAATAATTCACTAATTTACTCTCATCGTGTAATCACAATAGCAGAACTAACAAAACGGTGATGTGGTTGCACCAGGATCTTTTAGAGCAGACCAGTGGTGTAGTCGAGGGTATACACTGGTATACGGAGTATACCCACTTATTTTTCAGTCAGCATTGAGTATACCCACCTGTAAACCCCCCCGATGTGCACCATTCAGTAATATCGAACTGCCAGGTGGCCCATTTTCCCTCAATGATGGTGAAGCCATGACCCACCCTCCTCTGCCTCTGATTGGCTGGTACTCGCTGCCCTCACTGATTAAACTGGTTAAATATGAACAAGAATGCATTGTCAACTTCAGATTTAAAGTATTTTATTTGAATTGGAAGTTCAAAAAATAACCGAAACACCGTGTTTGCCTCATGATAAATACATTTTACATTCATCCATTCTGCTTGTGTGACCAGTAGTGACTACAAACTGCTCCTAATTAAGTCATGATCATTTTATAATAGTGAGCAAGTAGAAATGACAGATTTTTGGGTAAACAGTAGTCTTACATGTCACTGGTTCGTCTTTTTTTCTGTACTACTTTAAAAAAAAGGCAAAAATTTAGAGTATACCCACTTAAGGAACCACTACACCACTGGAGCAGACGCATGTCTTGGTTCTGCCTACAGTGCCTGGAGAGACAAAAAAAAATTGCAAAAAAAATCAGAAGTGACTTAGGAAAATTGATTATGGCAGCAAAATTGGGAATTAAATTTGAAATTAAATTTCAAAAAACGGGTAAAAATTCCAAAAGTGTTCAAAATTCAAAAAAGATGAATGGGGGTAAAATAGGCATAAAGTTTTAAAAACGGGGTTAAAAAAAGATTAAAGTGATGTTTTATTTAAAATAACATTGTGTTAAAATTGCCTCTAACCCAGGTAATCCATGTGGTGTTTTTGTTTGTTTTAATTGTGGTTCGTTGTCGACTTGGTCTTAAATTTGATTTCAATCGGCCTTGAAAAGGTCTTAAAAGTCTTGAATCTAACTTGAGCTGTAGGAACCCTGAAAAAGTCATAAAATAAAATATTAAATGGATCAGGGGGAATCTGCTTTTCTCAGTCCACTGACTTCTGCTGATGTCAAATTAATTTACATTTAATTAATTTATTGACTTTTTTGGCTGAAGTGGACCCTCTGTGGCGCTGAGGTGAACGGTGGTATAATCTACATTTTCACAGCAGCTGGAGACATGAAACCATTTATGAGACAGAAAATGAGCTGAAATGTTTTTTCTGTTTAGAAACACCTCAGCTGTTTGACCAGTGTGGCAGAAATAATGTCCTCCTTTAGTTTATATGAATTACTGAAGGCTCACAGAAATAAATGAAGCTGTATTCTGATGTGTTTAATAACTGTCAGAATATTTATTCTGTAATATAAACTCATTTATCTGACCTCAGTGGAGCTGTTCCATGAATCCTCCAGCAGGGGGAGACATCCACACCTGCAGGTCACTTTAGAACAGAACATCCTCAGTGAGCGCCTTACACTCATTAAAATAAAAAATATTATAATTAATGACCGGAAAGACTAAACACACCAACATCACTCTGCACAAGAAACAAACACAACTGAAGGAAGAAAAAGACAAACAGATTAAAACTGTATAACGAGGTTATTCATCATGTCTGATTGTGTTTATGTAGAACTTTTATAAACAGTTTCACAAAGTCCTTCACTTTCATGGAAGAAAAAAGAAATCAAACTTTATCACATTTATAATAAATCCAAAATATCAGAAACACAGCAGGAGAGACAGCAGTGCTAACGAATAAAAACAAAAGTTTATTTAACAAATGAACAAATAAACCACGAAACAGAAGCACGAGTCAGACTCAGGAATAAAAAGATCATATGTGAACAAAAGCTTCTGATCAGATAATCAGAATTTATCCATTTAGAGGCTGTAAAGTCTGGAAAATCTGAGCAGGTGTTTATAATTAAATATAAAATGTTTGAAGATCAAATGAATGCAGAGGGGGGGTTCAGAAAAATCAACAATAATCCCCCTGCTGTGTAATATGTTATATTTAATATGATCATAAAGTTCTTAAAAATGAAGTGTTGCTTCAGTGTGAGGAGAGATGAAAACATCTGTTATTCTTGATTTTATAAGTCATTGGTGGATTTTAATGATTTATATGCTGATGTTTGATTTAACGGCTTTAAATAACCAAAATGTCAAAATCTGCTGATATGAAACTGCACCAATAACACTGCAGCCCTGATACTTGTCAATAATATTAATGATGTTTGAAATGTTATTTGGATTTGTTTTTATTTTTAAAGAGATCCCCTCTGTTCCAGCAAACCGCTGTGACATGTCCCCGTTATTCCAGATCATTTCAACATATATATATATATATATCTATCTATATATATATATATATATATATATATATATATATACATATATTTTTTTTTAAATATCTTGATTGAACATTTTTGCAGAGATTAACCAGAAACAGGAATTGAGTTAAAGGGAAATAGTGTAAAATAAAAAATAATGCTAATATAGTAATAGACTTTGGAGAGGCATGGACTATAATTTTTTTCTTTTGTAACTGTGATATCACACAGGCTCCATAAATACAAAAAAAATAATAAATTAATTAAAATGTCCCAGAACAGTCAAACAGCACTGACGCACACATTGAAGGTGTTTCTGAAAAATATGACCATCAGACAGAGGAGTGTTTTTATAAAAGTTTTTCCAGCTGTTTGGAGGTCAAAAACTTTTGTTTCTCCAAAATTATAAACTAACTGATCTGCCCTGGGAATATAAACCATTTAACCCTTTCATGCATTATTTAATCACACAGGAAAACTTTTTAAATGTTTTTTTTAACCTTACAAAAAGTTAAAATCCTGTAGATTTCTTCCATGTTATATTTGGAGTTAGTCCTGCATCTGTCCACACTTTGACTTTGAAAATTTAGAATAAACAAACAGACGTGGTGAAATCTGAATAAATGCTGACCTTTGGTTATTTTAGATTTAAGAGGAAATATCTCGACATGGTTAAAATGTGCAATGATAACTTTTTTATGAAACTTAAGAGATGTTTGGGAATTTTCCAGCTGATAGTTTTGACATGTTACTGCAAACTAAAGGGTATAAAATTATTCCAAATATTATTGTGGTGATCAACATGCATGAAAGAGTTAAACATTTTATTATTATTATTGTTTTATTCTGTCTATCAGTGATTTCTATGGAAATGTACCTTCAGCTTAGGAGTAACACAAAGATGTTTTTAGATGTTTAACAGCATTTCCCCTCCATGAGGGATTAAAGAAAACACAACACAACTGCATCACAAATAAGAAAAACAGCCCAACAAAGAACAGCCAATCACAGAGCTGACACCCAGAGACAGACTCACCTGAGTGCCTGGATAAACCTGCACATGCACATGGGGGTCATGGGACCCCCTGCTGGTGCACTGTTTAGATAAAAAAGTTATATTTATATATTATTTTTATTGTTTATTTTCACTGTCACAAAAAAGTCTCCTCTGGATTTAACTATCAAACAAGTTCTTTAACTCCAGCTGATGACATGAGCAGCTTCTCATTTCTTCAACTACCATGTCAAAGACAGAAAAGATGTTAGTCTGTTTAAGAAGGGTCAAATCATTGGCATCAAGCAGAGAAAACATCTAAGGAGACTGAAGAAACTACTAAAACTGGGTTAAGAACTGTCCAACACATTATTAAAAACTGGAAGGATAGTGGGGAACCATCGTCTTCAAGGAAGAAATGTGGTCAGAATAAAATCCTGAATGATGGTGATCGGTGAATCACTTAAACGTTTGTCCAAATCAAATCAAAGAAAAACAACAGTAGGACTCAGGGGTGTGTTTAATAGTGAAAGTAAGAGCATTTCCACACACACAATGTGAAGGGAACTCAAGGGATTGGGACTGAACAGCTGTGTAGCCTTAAGAAAACCACTAATCAGTAAGGCTAAGCAGAAAAAAGGCTTCAGTTTGCTAGGGAGCATAAAGATTGGACTGTGGAGGACTGGAAGAAGGTCATGTGGTCTGATGAGTCCAGATTGACCCTGTTCCAGAGTGATGGGAGCATCAGGGGAAGAAGAGAGGCAGGTGAAGTGATGCACCCATCATGCCTAGTGCCTACTGTCCAAGCCTGTGGGGGCAGTGCTGTGACCTGGGACAAATCTGAGACATTGGAGAAGCTTAAAGAAACAATGACACAGAGAATGGGACTGTGATCAAAGATGAAGGAGGAACAACCAAATATTAGAGTGACCGTTTTATGACCAAAATGTTATTTGTTGTTTGCTGAGGAGGTGAAGGTCCAGAGTCTGGTGAGGAGCAGAGATCCTCTGAAACTAAAAGACAAAGAAAAAAAGAAAATCTCAGACACACCTGCAGGTTTAACCTCCTTATCTCCTCTCCTCTCTCCTGTCTCCTCTTTCCTCTCCTCATCTCCTCTTTCCTCTCCTGTCTCCTCTCTCTTCTCCTTTTCTTCGCTTTCCTCCCTCCTCTCTCCTCCCTCCTCTCCTCTCCTCTTTCCTCCCTCCTCTCCTCCTCTACTCTCTCCTTCTTACTTTCTTTCCTCCTCTCCTGTCTCCTCTTTCCTCTCCTTCTCCTCTCCTTCTCCTCTCCTCCTTCCTCTCCTCTCCTCTCCTCTCTGCTCTCTCCTCTCCTCTTTCCTCCCTCCTCTCCTCCTCTACTCTCTCCTTCTTACCTTCTCTCCTCCCTCCTCCAGTTTCTCCCCCACAGATAATAAGTTTGCCACGTGCTCAGATGATGGGACGGTCAGGATCTGGGACTTCCTTCGCTGCCATGAGGAGAGGATCCTCCGAGGTAAGACCACGAGGGAAAGAAGCCAAAGATAAAACAGAGTGCAGCACAGGCTCAGGCATTTGTCCTTTCTGTCTCAGGCTCAATTAAACAGATAATTAACAAGTTTTCGCCTGTTTCATGTAATTACACAGGTTATCGTGAGTTTTCACCTGTTTAATTACATTAGACAGGTTATTATCGTGAATTTTTACCTGTTTCAGGTAATTAAACAGGTTATTATCGTGAATTTTTACCTGTTAAATTACATTAGACAGGTTATTATCGTGAATTTTTACCTGTTTCAGGTAATTACACAGGTTATCGTGAATTTTCACCTGTTTAATTACATTAAACAGGTTATTATTGTGAGTTTTTACCTGTTTCAGGTAATTAAACAGGTTATTATCGATAATTTTTGCCTGTTTCTTGTCTCTGGTCTGCAGGTCACGGTGCAGATGTGAAGTGCGTGGACTGGCATCCCACTAAAGGTCTGGTGGTCTCAGGCAGCAAGGACAGCCAACAGCCAATCAAATTCTGGGACCCAAAGACGGGGCAGAGCCTGGCCACACTGTGAGTCCATGTGAACTTTGACCTCAGAAAAAACAGGAAATACAGACTGAGCTGAGAGTTCAGTCAAAGGTGTTTTAACCTCGAATGATCAACCTGTGTGAGGAGTCGGGTTCAGGAAACTCAGCAGGAGATCAGGCTGAAGTATTGACCAGACCTTATATGATTGCTCACTAACCCCGCCCCTCTGTCATTAGCCACGCCCACAAGAACACGGTGATGGAGGTGAAGTGGAACCTGAACGGTAACTGGCTGCTGACGGCGTCGCGCGACCACCTGTGTAAGCTGTTCGACATCAGGAACCTGAAGGAGGAGCTGCAGGTGTTTAGGGGCCACAAGAAGGAGGCCACAGGTGAGACTGCACCTGAGGTCAGAGGTCACCTGGGCCTGGCCTCACCTGCTACACCACAGGGCCCATATCTGTTTTTATTATAATGTACTTTTAACAAATGTAACACCGATACAGGAGTTTTAAATAATCAGAGAAAACTAAAATACATTGATTACTTTGTGTGTAATTTGTGTGTGTGTGTGTGTGTGTGTGTGTGTGTGTGTGTGTGTGTATATATATATATACATATATATATGTATATATATATATATGTATCAGTTTATAAATCAATTTTTCATAACCAGTGATGGACAGAGTTACTGTTTTTGGACGTCTTTATAAAACAACAGAGGGAAAAATGTTCTGAAACCTGACGCTGTCAAACATATTCAGGCTTTTTATAGAGCATCAAACTTCAGTATTTAAGTGAATTTTAGAGAAAATGAACTCTTTCTTTTACTGAGCATCATCAGCTTCTCTGTGATGCTGTTCAATCAGATGAAACATTTGAGTAAAGAAATCTAAAGAATCCTCTCATGCTGTAGCTCTATTATTCACCTTGGTTGCAAAAAACAAACCAATACACAAGTTTAAAAAAAAAAAAAAGAATAAAGGAGAGACAAACCACAGAGCTCTCCTTACCTCTTAGGATAGTCAGAAAAATTCACATCATTAGGGAGAAGCACTAAAATCATTATCTTTCAGGTAAGCCTTATGTAAACAAATACTTTAATTTCTTGTTGAAGTAACTTCTGTTTCTGTCTGAGATTAAACAGCCTGGTAATAAATTCCCTGCCACCATTGCTCTGTAGTGAACCTTTTATCCCATTTGTCCTAAATCTCTATTCTGCTGCTGCCTGGTACAGAACTGATGTTCATCAGACAGAAATGTTAATTTATTATAGAGCACTGCTGGGATTTTATTTATAATAATGTTCTTTATAAAGATAAATCAATGAGCCAAAACAAGATCGACCAAACTAACTGTCTGTCTCTCTGCAGCGGTGGCCTGGCATCCCGTCCACGAGGGCCTGTTTGCCAGCGGCGGCTCTGATGGCTCCCTGCTCTTCTGGCACACCGGGTAAATAACACAGGGACGTGATGGTGGAGTTTTAAAGCAGCTGCAGAGAGAAGATGATGTTACGCAGCACCAGGCCTCATTCAACCTGCTCAGGCACTGAAGGAAGCGTACGCCACTTGTTAGCAACTTTGAGATTTCAAACTGAGACCCCGACAGTGAAAGGATGGAGTTAAAGATACATTAATGTGAAATAATCCAATATTACACATCCCACTACACGTCATATCAGAAGGATAGATCTGCAAAACAAAGAGGAAAACTACGCAGGAATCGTAGAATTGACACCTAAAAAATCATAAAAAATCAAATTGGAAGAAAAGCTTATGGCCCGATATTTCATGTAAAACTATATATAGTTTTACATGAATTATTGTTGGAGTTAAAACAACCTGATCAGTTAGACTCCTTCTTATTCACAGCCTCAGTGATGCCCACTCTGTGCAGGCCCTTTAATATGTCGAGCTCACGTTGGTGAATTTCTGTTTTCTGTGGTTTTCTGTCTCAGTTTGTCATGACGTTGATATCACTGAATATTATTCACCTGTTCACCTTTTATGGGCACCATGTAGTCGATGGTGGTTTATAAATGGAAACAGTTGAGGACACGTGCACACTCTTATATGTGTGCACGTGTGTCCTGTGTTTGTGGCGTACGCCGCCTGCAGCGATCCGTCCTCAGCAGGTTTATAAACGAGGCCCCGGTGCTCCTGCAGAGCCGAGGTCAGAGAGTGTGAGATGATCTTCATGTGTGATGTAGTTCCTGTTTTGAGTCTCTACTGTGTCCGTCCTCAGGGTGGAGAAGGAGGTGGGGGGGATGGAGATGGCCCATGAGGGGATGATCTGGAGCCTGGCCTGGCACCCGCTCGGACACATCCTCTGCTCAGGCTCCAACGACCACACCAGGTACGAGAGGGTCAGAAACTGCCTCATAACCCCTCTGTGCTGACCACAGCGCCCTAAACTTCTGCTGTTATGTGTGTATATATGTGTGTGTTATATATATGTATATATATATATATATATATATATATATATATATATATATATCTATATCTATATATATATATATATATCTATATCTATATCTATATCTATATATATATATCTATATATATATATACATGTGATAAATATGTGATATATGCTTTATATATCTTATATTGACCTCCCTGTCCATGCCGGGGTTGTAGAATAACGCTCTCACTTCAGCCGTCCTGCTGTTTCTCCTTCAGGTTGATGTTTTATTCTTCACTGTTCTGGTCTGAGAAGGCTTGGCCCTGTCTCGGATCTGCAGTGTTTGTATTTGTGAGGTTTATTTATTTATTTATTTATTCCTCTGACAGAGTCTGTGTCACGTTGTGACAGAAACTGACCATAAAAGTGACCTTGACTTCAGTACACCATGTTATTGGTCCTGCCGTTTAGCAGATTTGACATTTTCTCCTGATTTACTTCAAACGTTTTTGCCTTAAGAACCAACATCAAGGTTTGGCGGAGCAGTTAGCAACCAGACATGTCCCATATACAAACTTCTACTGGCCCAGGTTCAAATCCAGCCCGTGGCCAGTTTGCAGAGTGTCTTCCCTCCTCTCTCAGAAGTCTATCCACTGTCATTCCCTCCTATCAATAAAGGCACAAAATGCCCAAAAACACATTAAAAAAAAGAATGAATAATATAATAGAGTTTGAGTCTATTAATACAGGCAGGTTGGTAAATAATTTTGAGTTTATTGTTGGTGTGATCATCAGAGCTCTTTCAGTTATTTCTGTTTATTGTATTGATATCAGTTTTGTCTTCAATTAATCAAAGATTATATTAAAATGATGCAACACCTCTGATCCCTGTTCACTTATAATCCATCAGTCAGACAGGTTTATTCATCAGGACGTTCTTCACTGTGATGGTGTCCAAATTCAAACACAAAAGAGTCTAGGGGCAGTAAAAGGTTAAAACTCTCAACAGTTATGTTTAAAGAGCTCTTTGTCCTCATGATTCCCTGCGTCTGGATCTTTCAGTAAATTCTGGACGAGGAACCGTCCTGGCGATAAGATGAGAGACCGCTACAACCTGAACCTGCTGCCCGGCATGTCGGAGGACGGCGTTGAATACGGTGAGTGGGCGTTTTATAACGGCACAAAGACTTCAACAATTAGAGAACGATGGGCTGACCCTCACTCTGTGTTTGTGCACCAGATGACGTGGACCTGAACAGCGTGGCCTCCATCCCCGGGATGGGTATCCCCGAGCAGCTGAAGGCCGCCATGGAGCAGGAGCAGAACAGTGAGTCAAGCCAGGTCATCCAGGGACTTGGGCAGAAACAGACCGGGAATCCAAAGAATCACTTATAACAATAATAATGATAATTAAGCTGGACAGGTCCCCGCTCTGTCGCCCGCCCCTTATGCCTGTTTGACCTCCATTTTGTGGGTTTTATCCTCTTTTGGCCCTTTTAGAGACATTGCAGTGCTTGTAACATATTTCTTGCTCCTCCTCAGTCTCTATAATGAGTGTGTATTACACATATTTGTGACTGCGTGACCAGCTGCACTCAGCTGTCAATCAGAGAGTGACATCATCCATCAATCTTATGCATGTTTTCACACATACCACAATTTTGACCAAATCTCTCTAAACATTATACATTTAAAGTAAAATTTGACAGGAATCCAACTGTGTTGTTTTTAAAGCTGTACGACTTTTTGCTTTTCTGTAGAGGCCTAACTTCCACAGGTTGTCTGGTGCTGTATTTTCTTCAGTCATTCATTTGAATGGGAGGAGCTGGGAGGGCGGCATTGGGGTTCACCAACTTTGAGGGCTGGTCATTCGAAAACCGTTTGAGAAACAACAAATTCTTTCAGAACTTTTGATCAGCATGACCTACTCTGTCATTTGTCCTGGTTTAAATACCATTTATGGCCGAGGAGGAGATACCGTTTCTTTTTCAATGACAAAATTTAGTCTTACTTTATTTTGAATGGCAAATACCCAGCTTTCTGTTTAAGATAGGTCAGGAGTGTCGACACATGATTTATGGATCTCAGTGTCATTGGTTTGATCTCTCTACGTCATAACTACTGTACCTGAGGTGTGTGCCAATTTTGGTGAGTTTTTAGGCTGAAGGTGAACGACCTTTTCGTGGATAAGTTTTGTCCCTACCTGGAGCACACCTTAAAAACTCTCCCAGGTGTGGGGATATTAATGACAGTCAGACGTAAACAAGCTGAGGCTCCACCTTCACGTGCATCAATCAGGTCTAACCCATGCCCATCTGTGGTTCCAGGTAAGGAGGCAGCTGCTGAGGTGGAAATGTCGATCCCTGGTCTGGACTGGGGGATGGACGAGGTCATGGGCAAAGACACCAAGAAGGTCCCTCAGAAGAAGGTGCCCTACGCCAAGCCTATCCCAGCTCAGTTCCAACAGGTAAGCTCATCTGAGGAGCCCTGACTCCACCCCCTCAGCAGTCATTGAAACACCCGTGCCTGGTCTTGACCCCCTGTGGTCCTCTTGCCCCCCCACAGGCCTGGGCGGAGAACAAAGTTCCCATGATGCCCCCTGGTGGCGACTTGTCCAAAGAGCGAAAGGTGGAGCAGAAGGGTGACGGGAAGAAGAAGACACAGGCGGAGCTGGAGCAGGAGATGGCCGCCCTGCAGTACACCAACCCTCTGCTGCTGGAGGTACCCCCCCACCCCCACACACACGTTTCCATAGCAACCACTATGTTCCCATAGCAACCCCCCTGCAGTCACGTGGTAACAGATGCCTGTCTTTACTCCTCACAGCAGATCAAGATGGACCGGATGAACCAGGGCAACTCAGACGGGAACATGGGTCCCCCACAGGGACCAGGCCCCATGCCTGGCTTCCCCGGCCCTGGAGGTCCTGGGGGTCCTGGAGGTCCTGGAGGTCCTGGGGGTCCCGGGGGTCCTGGGGGCCCTGGAGGGCCGATGCCTCAGCAGCAGGGCTTCCCCCCCAACATGGCCCCTCAGCAGATGCCCAATATGGGGCCCCCCATGGGCCCTGGCGGCATGCAGCCTTCTTTTATGGCGCCTGGACAGATGGGGCCCCTGTCTGGACCCCAGACTCACCAAGGGCCCCCTCAGGGCATGATGGGACCACCAGACATGCAAGGACCCCAAGGTATGCAACGGCATCCAGGCCCCCCCAGGAACATGGGGCCCCAGGGACCACATGGGATGGGACCCAGAGGGATGCAAGGGCCTCCCGGTGGTATGATGGGTCCCCCGCCCCGGGGAATGGGTCCAAGGGACCCTCAGGGGCCTCCAACTCAGGGGGGAATGATGCCACCAGAGGGGAACATGATGGGTCCCCAGGGTCCAATGCAGGGGGGCATGATGGGCCCCCCACCCAGGACACATGGCAACAACTATGGGATGGGCAACATGCAGGGGCCCCCTGGAGGGATGCATGGGCCCCAAGGGAACATGCAGGGGCCTCAGGGTAACATGCAAGGACCCCATGGAAACATGCAGGGCCCCCCAGGAAACATGCAGGGGCCTCATGGAAACATGCAGGGGCCCCCAGGAAACATTCAGGGGCCTCATGGAAACATGCAGGGCCCCCCAGGAAACATGCAGGGGCCCCCAGGAAACATGCAGGGGCCTCCATATATGCAGCACCAGGTGAGTGTAGTCTCATGTCTGAGGGGCCACGGTGTTGCAGTTGTACAGTCAGCTGGTTTTAGAAGTCTAACTTGATCTGCTCTTTCCAGGGACAGAGCTCGGGGCCCATGATGCACGGGATGGGTCAGCAGGGGCCCAACAGCAAAGGTAGGGCCTCGTTTCTCTGCTCACTCACTGATGGAGCTGATTCACATTCTAATGTCAAACTCAGACCCATGAACCAGACTTAATTCTGAAATGTTACTTAAATATTTTTAAAAACTCTTTTCCTGTCCCTGATTAGACCCCCGGGGGCCCCCACCAAACCACCACATGGGCCCTCCAGACCGGCAGGGCCCTGGAGGCCCTGGTGGTCCGGACCAGGGCTCTGGTCAGTACTGGGGGGAGAACCAGCAGGGCTGGAGAGGAGGGCAGGACTTTGACGGAGGACAGGACTTCCATGGCAGAGACGAGGGCTGGAGGTCAGGGCCTGGACAGGGACCTGGACCAGGACCTGGACCTGGCTACCAGGGAGGAGGGGAAGGCCACCGTGGGGGCAGGCACAGAGGAGGAGGGGGCAGTGGGGGGAACTGGGGCCCTGACGAGAGGTTCAGCGGAGGAGAGTTCAGAGGACGGAGAGACGACAGGTGAGTCCATGATAGGGTGGAGCTTAGAGGGGGGGTTACACCAAAGAACCTTGATCAGGGAGTTTTAAGTGGGACCAGGTTCTGTTTTTGAGAACCTCTAAGCTGGCAGAGCCTGGCACCTCCACTGAGACCTCTGATGTAGACCCAGACTCAACAAAACCACCAGATCTTTATGTGTAAACCTTCCCTAAGTCCTCTGTGGAGCAGATGGACTTCCTCTCTAACGGTAACTCCGGTCTCTTTCAGGTACAGGGGAGGTGGCCCTGGCCGGCCCGGGGGCCGAGGTTACTCTGACGACTACGGCGGTCAGGAGGAGGGCTACGATGCCCAGGAGGAGATGGGTCAAGGCTGGGAGGGAGGAGGCAGAGGGAGACCACGAGGAGGCGGTCCGCCCCGAGGAGGTGGAGGTAAGGGGGAGCTGGTTGACCTGTTGCAGGTGTGACGTTTGCCTGAGTTTTAGACCAGAACTGCACAGTTAATAGATTTTTTTTTATGAACAACACTGAGGAATAACAAAAACAATAATAACTAGAAAAGCACTCGGAGAGCGGAGACCTCCGCCAGTGCCACAGTCCTCACCCATATTGTGATTTTCACCATAAATATTAGTCCTACCTTTATTTCATCTAGATATTTAGATTCCTTGACCATGAAAACATACCATTAGCAATTGGATTCATAATGATATCTATTTTAGTTCAGTAGTTATTCACCAAAATCACATTTTTCGTCATGGCAGCCAGACGCCCAGGGCACGCTCCCCTATCGCAGCCTGTCGTTGGGACGAGCCCTGAACTAGGTGGCATCCTGACCAAATGCCCGAGCCCCCTCATCTGGCTCCTCTCAATGCGGAGGAGCAACGGCTTTACTCCGAGCCCCTCCTGGGTGACGAGCTTCTCACCCTGTCTCTAAGGGAGAGCCCAGACACCCTGTGAGGGAAACTCATTTCGGCCACTTGGACCCACCATCTTGTTTTTTCGGTCATGACCCACAGCTCGTGATCGTATGTGGGGATAGGGGTGAAGATTGACTGGTAAATCGAGAGCTTCACCTTTGGGCTCAGCTCCTTTTTACCATGACAGACCGGTGCAGAGGGTCACTGCAGACGCCAAACCGATCCGCCTGTCAATCTCCCGATCCATCCTTCCTCCGTTCGTGAACAAGACCCGAGGTACTTGAATTCCTCCACTTCTGTAGAATCTCGTCCCTGACCCAGAGAAGGCACTCCACCCTCTCCTGGGCTTGGACCATGGACTCAGATTTGGAGGTGCTGATTCTCATCCCAGCTGCTTCACACTCGGCTGTGAACCGATCCAATGAGAGCTGCAGGTCACGATCCTATGAAGCCTGGTTGAGCAAACTCCCATGCACCCTTGAGCACCCTATACACCCTATGATCCCCCTGTAGTTGGAGCACACCCTCCGGTCTTCCTTATTGAAAAAGGGGACAACCACCCCAGTCTTCCAATCCAGTGGGACTGTCCCTGATGTTCATGCAATGTTGCAAAGTCATGTCAGCCATGACAGCCCTACAACATCCAGGGCCTTGAGGAACTCTGAGTGGATCTTGTCCACCCTGGAGCCCTGCCACGTAGGAGCTTTTTGAAGACCTTGGTGACCCCAGCTCCGGAGAGCCCACCGCAGAGTCCTGCATGTTTCCTGGGGGGCCCTGCAGTCTGCTTCCACACTGGAAGACATGCTAGTCTTCCAGTGTGGATGCTGGTTGAGAAGTTCTTTGAAGTATTCTTTCCACTTATCCAGGATGTCCAGAGTCAAGGTCAGCAGCGGGGGGAAGCTACCCTCTCGTCTTCTGGGGCAAACCCCAATGTACAGGCCCTGAGGCTGGGACATACCAGTACTGCTACCCTTGTCTGACGCCTTCGGCCATCGGTAAATCCAGAGTGGAGAGTCCAGCCCCTCTCAGGAGGACTGGTTCCAGAGCCCAAGCTATGTGTTGAGGTGAGTCCATCTAGTGGGATCCGCTCAACTTTACGCATCAGCTCCGGCTCCTCCCCCACCGGGGAAGTGATGTTCCACATCCCTAGAGCTAGCCGTTGCAGCCAGGGATCGGACCACCAGGGTCCCCGCCTGCCCCAGCTGCCACCCAGCTCACATAGCACCCAACCAATTTGGCCCCTTGCACAGTCACAGGCCGACCACTAGGTGCTCGCCGTTGAGCCCCATCCCCAGGTCTGGCTCCAGGGTGGGGCCCCGGCAATCCACATCCAGGAGAGGGGAACTGGGATTCATTGTCCTTACCACACTTAATGTCTGGCCCCTCCCCCAGGACCTGTTTCCCTTGGGTGACCTTAGCTGGGGCATAAAGCCACTGACAACATAGCTCCTGGGGTCATTGGGACACGCAGATCCCTCCACCATGATAAGGTGGTGGCTCCACCGTATCGCCTCATTAATTGTGATTAATAATTGTAGTTACAACATTCATCAAAATAATGATTATTTGCAGAAACCCCAGGGCTTATATAATTTGGGCCACAATTGTACAGCCCTACTCTGAGCTCAGACCCTGACCCAGAGAGAAAGTTCAAGTCCTGTGTGCGTGTACGTTTTATGGTGATGGTGGTGAAGATGGTGATGTTCTCCAAACAGCAGTATTGATTCAAGCTGATCTAAAACGTATAACTGTCAAACATCTGCAGACTCTTGTTGTGGCGGGGTGTCTCTGCAGACTCTTATTGTTGCGGTGTCATCCTTGTCTTCTTGTCTGTAGGTCATGACGGTTACCGTGACGGACAGATACATGATGGCTCATCTCCGGTTGGCCGTGAGCGCTCGTCGTCACTTCAGGGGATGGACATGGCGTCTCTGCCGCCCCGCAAGCGCCCGTGGCAGGACGGCCCGGGAACAGGAGACCCCCGCGAGTCTCCGGGGTCAGACGGAGGTAGGTCTTGACAAGGCCCTAAAATATCCGGAACTGTTCTTAATTAAAAATGTCCTTTAGAGTTCTCACTTTAATTTTTACAGGTCTTTAGTCTCCAAACCTGTTTGCTCCTGAACTTGATTTTTGGTGTTTTTCGGTGTTGGGAGTAAAAGGCTTTCAAAAGTCCTGTAAGATCTTAAATTAGATTCATTAAAGATAGAAAGGTCCTGAAGTGTTAGTGTCTTATGTTCCTGTGGGAGGTCTTGGTTTTTGCTCTTTGGTAAGTGATTCTTATTCATTAGTTTATTTTCCATCAGTGCCTGTGGGGGGCGCTGCAGGGAGCTTTTAGAGTTAAAGTGAAAATACAAAGATCATTTAAAGAAAGCTGAAGTCATTTAAAGCTGCTCACCCTTGCATGTCCTGAATTTGTCTCTGCAGGACGCCCCCCTCAGGACGGAGGCTATGGTCCTCCTGGTCGAGGTGGGCGGAGCGGCTGGGGCCCTGGAGGACCTGGACCCGGATTCAGGAGGGGAGGGCCAGCACCCCGAGGACCTCCGAGGGGGGGCAGTCGTGTCCGATAGTCCTGAATAAAAACTGCCTCTTGTGACCCTGTTTGGTCGAAGCGGGGACGAGTCTAGACCTGAAAAACTGGACCAACTGTTGGTCAGAGACCTTTGCTGCTGTGGCGGACGCTGGCTCCTGATTGGCTCGAGCTCTGAAGAGCCGTGAGGGCGGGGCCTGTGGCCCCGGACTGATTTTACTGTAAAATAATGTGCAGAGTGATCATCTGTCTGAGAGAACGTCAGAGAACGTCTATGTGTCTTTTTGTAAAACATTTCTATGTTTGGTGTTTTCACTGAGGTGGACAATAAAGATTCACACTTCAACCACGCCTGAGGGGGGCAGAGTCAGGGGGAAAGTGATAGATCCAGTCGTCCTAGAGGAACACCCACAAAACCTCATATCCAGTTTACACCGAGGGGGAAAACAGACTGCCTTCCACAATGCCGAAGAGTTGTCCTGTACCTTTTGCACCTCAAATAAGATGAAAAATCCCTGTCTTAAAGATGCTGTGAGGAGTTTCTAAGTAATTACAAAAAAGTCTCCCTTTTAGATATCTGCCTGATGGAAATACACACTTTAAGATGAGTTTATAGCATCAAAATAGGTTATCTATAAATGCTATTCCTTAGCCTTCTAGTCGGGTCAGACAGGGCTGGACTGGCCTGGATACTCAACTTCAGGAACAAGACAATTAAAACTAGAGCAAATTTATATTATTCAGACACGTCTTAGAGCACCGGGCTGTAAGTAGCACTGTATAGCCGGCTACAAAACTACAATACTAAGTTTTCCAAAAATTGCTTGTCACACATCAAAAACTACCGCTACGTAACTAGAAAGAGATACATTACCTCGTGGCTTTGCATCCTGTAAGTTGTTGAAAAAAGAAGTTGTAAAGCAATGCAGAGTTCTGAGGAAGGTCCGAGCTGCATTCATTAGCATCACAACAAACACACACTTTGGCTTCAGTCACGTCTTTGGTGCGTTCCAGTTGTAGTCAGAAGTAGGAATTTCTGGGTTCCAAGTAGGAAACTGCAACTGGTACGTTCCCCAAAGTCTGAATTTCCTACTGTGAACTCGGTGAAACCTCACCACCCCCGAGTTGACAATGGAAGATGGATGCCCCCAGTGTGAACAGTTATTTAGCTCCTGTAATAATCCATTTATTGTCACTTCTGACTGGGGTGTGTCGCTCTAGATCAGCTGTATACATAGTATTGTTAGACTTATATTTACAAAAATGCTGCCATAGGGATAATCACATTCTTCATACAACAACGCAGGGCATGCTAACAACAGCTAACAATAGCCTGGTAGATCGGCATGTTTTTTTCAGACTTCAACTGGAACACCGATAAGTCGGAGATGATGTCACTCCCAGTTCCGAGGTGACTGGAACGCAGCATTACGACAGTCGGCGCGCGTGCTCATGGGTAGCAGAGTCTTTTTTCCGCCAGTAATAGATTCTCATAGCGCCTTTGAGTTTTATATCATACCGAGCAGAAGGACTGAGCCAAGGTGAAGAATGTGGAGGCCTAGAGCGATCCAGCAGGAGGATAAGTTTGGTCGCCTGTGGGATCCAAAATCCAAACGTGTACATCTGTAGTCAGCACTTCATTACAGGAATGACAACGCTGCTTTTACTTAGTTTAGTGATGTTTTTCGTAGTTAACATGAATGTTTAATAGTTTTTAAAGAAATTAACTCATTGCTGCATTATGCATGCTAGCTTACCATGTTGCAAAAGCTAAGCGAGTATAACAGCCGTATTCATACAGTTGGCGTTATTAGCATAGCTGCAGTTTACTAGTTCAGCTCGCTTATCTTTTGTAACGAAAAACATGTTAACATGTGAAAGCAATGTTGTCAAACCTGTAATGACGTGGTGATTACAGATGTACATGTTTGGATTTTGGCTCCCACAGGCGACCAAACTTCTTCTCCCACTGGATCACTTGAAGCCCCGCGTTCTCCTTGGCTCAAATACAGCTATGCTAACAACACTGGAAGTAGCTTACCATATCAGCACAGTTAAAATTTATTACATGAGCTTTCTTCCTATCTTTACTCCCTACTGGGCTCATTTTTTTATGTCTTTTCTAGTCACCTGGCTGTAATGAATCAATGTATGACATTTTAGAGGTTAGCATAGATATCAAAATTTGGAATCTGTTTTGATTTCCCCCACAAAATGCCCCGCCCCCAACTGTGACATAGCACTGACTATAAGTATAGGTAGACTCCTGAAGGGGTGGAGTCAGGGGAAGGTGATGGGTAGACTCCTGAAAGGGTGGAGTCAGGGGAAGGTGATGGGTAGACTCCTGAGGGGGCGGAGTCAGGCGGAAGGTGATGGGTAGACTCCTGAAAGGGTGGAGTCAGGGGAAGGTGATGGGTAGACTCCTGAGGGGGCGGAGTCAGGCGGAAGGTGATGGGTAGACTCCTGAAAGGGTGGAGTCAGGGGAAGGTGATGGGTAGACTCCTGAGGGGGCGGAGTCAGGCGGAAGGTGATGGGTAGACTCCTGAGGGGGCGGAGTCAAGGGGTCTGCTGTAAGGCTGAGCAGGTCTCAGTGACCCAGGTCGTCTCCAGAGCTGGATCCAGAGAGGGGACTGGACCAGGTACCAATCCTTCGGGGTCTCAGAGTATCACCATGACTAAGGACACACCTCCTCAGGTAGATTTACCTGGATGTGAGATGATGTTTTCTGCTCATGATAAAGATGGGAGTTTGTTAAAGGGACAGTTCAGGATTTCTGAAGATCACCTCCTAGTCTCTGGATCACAGACCACCTGAGAGTCTGAGGAACTCACCTGTGCCACAGGTAAGGTTCGCTAACGATCAGGTGCTGATGGGCTGCACAGACTGCACATGTCGGCGGAGGCTGTACAGCTATGACATCATAAACCCCAGGAAGTGAAAGCAGAGCCTTTATGGGCGTGGTCAGAGCGTTTCATATTTCAAAGGTGTTTCCAACCTGAAGATGTTTCAGCTCTGAAGGTGAAGAAGGTCCAGCCTGAGCCTACAGAGGTGTGCCTAGTAAAGTGGCCAGTGAGTGGACGTGGTCATGACATGTTTGATATAAAGTTTAAAAAAACAGGATCAGGGGTGCTGGTTTGGCGGAGTGGTTAGCACCCCATGTACTTGCTTTTGCCGGTCCAGGTTTGAATCCCGTCTATGACCAGTTTGCAGAGTGTCTTCCCCTACTCTCTCTCCCTCTTTCACAAGCCTATCCACTGTCTCTCTCCATCAATAAAGGCACAAAATGCCCAAAAAATACATAAAAAAAAACAGGATCAGAGGCATAAAAAGCATTTTAATCTTCTAAAAACACTTTAAACCAAAGTGAACCAGCAGCATGTTAAATAGAAAAGTGTCATTAAGCCTTTAATAAACATTAAATATCAGTTTTAATATGAAACAGTTCAAATATGAGTCTGATTGGGTGGTTAAAATCAACTCGAGTCTCATGATGAATCAGATAAATGAAAGTAAATTTACCTGCACACACAGGTGAGCAGCTCTTAGAGGGTTAAACTTTATTCACCTGTTTGGATCTTATTTATGAAAATAAATCTTTAGTCCTGAAGGTTAGAGTTCAGTCTCTTTGGTCCAGCAGAGGCCTGCAGGTCTCCGCTCCGGTTTAGAGTCATCGTGTCAGTCCTGTTGACCAATCAGCAGCGAGCCTGCAGGTGAACCTGTCCACAGGTATGAAGTGGGTCCTGGGGAACGTGGGCCCTCGCAGACCCTGGAGGCCCACCGGCCCCCTCTATGGAGTCAGTCACTGCAGCCCGGGGGGTCAGATGGGCATGGTTTTACCGCTTACGGTCCTCTTGATGGCCGCTGCCGCCACGCCACCCACGAAGCGCAGCCCCGCGCTGCCGCCCGGCAGCAGCGTCACCGCGCAGCCCGCGATCACCGCGATCTGCAGGGCGGCTCCCAGCGCAGTGAGCGCGGTACTGTGGAGGCTCAAGGCGGCGTACAGGGTCCCGCACAGCGCGGCAAGGTACACCGCGGCTCCAGGTGAGGAGGGCAGGCCGGACAGCATCCTGCTGGGGCCACGCAGCACCGCCGCGGCGAGCAGCGCGAACACGGAGCCGAGCGACCACAGCAGCGCGAACTTCCGCGCGTACAGCAGCAGCAGCGGCGCGTACAGCGCGGACAGGCCGAAGCACAGCGCGGAGAAGAACGCGCACGCCGCGGACAGCAACAGCCGCTGCCGCCCGCTCACGCCCGGCAGCAGAGGGTCCGGCTCGGCCGACCACGGCCACGAGAAGCCGCCGCTCCCGCCGGAGCTCTGCGATGACGGGCTGCCGCCGCGTGAGCCCGTCCACGGACTGGACCACCGGCCGAACCAGCTGCCCTGGACCGGGACCGGCTCGGGCTCGCCCAGGTCCACCGCGGTGCTCTGCGGCCCGCCGCCTTTGGACTGAGAGAGATACTCCTGGAGCTGCCTGTTCAGGTCCGCCATGTCCGACAACAAGCTTCTTCTTCTGTGGTGTTTAACGGCGGTGGCAAAGTGACGTAAAGGCGCGTCACCGCCCCCTGCTGGACTGGAGTGGGTGGAGCAGGAGATCAGAGCAGGATAATTCAGCATCATTCAGGTATTTGATCAAAACTATCTCCACTGCCTTCCATGTTAGTCATTTTATTTTTTAGGAATTTGCTGCAGTTGTTACACACTGTTTTATTTTGCACTTGAAAGCTGCAGAGAAGAAAAATCAAAAAGCCAATGAAAAGATTGTTACTGTAGAGTTTTGTTACTTTTTCCAGAGTGACTGTTTTAAGGTTACAGATTTAATTCTCCTGGGGTTTAATGCTTGTTTTCATGTTTTCAAACTTTAAGTTTCTTCTCTGTTGTAAAGTACAAATACTGAAGGACAGATTATTATAAAACCATAAAATGTTCTGCCTGTTATCCAAATATTCACTGTTTTGTTTTAGGACCAAATTTTGTTTCATTTCATTTCATTTATATATTTCTTAATTCATCAGCGGATTAACCAGTAATCAGTATTTCTTCTGCCAAACATCAGAATGACTTTAAAAACACTGTTTCAGTATTTTGTGTGCCGTTATCTAGTTTCTTCCCAGATGATCTTTTATACATTCTTCTATAATTTAGCCATTTCCATATGTTTGAATTCTGCCCTATAATGGATTATGAGAATTGAAATCAGCACATAAAATGACATTATCCTTCATTGACCCGTTTATATCTTTATCTATGTTCAGATTTGCACAGGGGTTATAATAGTTTAGAACATCTACAATACCTGTTTCAGTCTACACCTTTATATTATCTGATTCATTACTAAACTTGTGACCTTACACTTTAATCCATTCTGCAAAGTCGTCACGTCCTCTTCACCAGCAGTCCTGTCCCGTCTAACTGAGCTGGAGCCTTAAATATAAAATTCTAAATGTGGTTTTAACCACGTCTCTTGCACACGTATTACATTTGTTTTGTCTTCTAAACTGTCGATATACTTTTTAACCCTTAGATGTGTCACAGTGCCAGTAGGTTGTCCCCTTGATTATTTAATTACATGTGTTTAATTTAACAGTGTGAAGTAACCTTTTTTTTTGGTTGACCATTGTGGTTGTATTGTGTTCAGTGTTTTTATTTACATGGACTCAAAGTAATCAAGGAAAGGACTGACAGCTGGTGCTGGGATGGACCACACGTGAGTGCCTGGCTGAGAGCGGCGTGTGTAATCAAGCGGCAGGTGTGACGGCGGGGCAATCAGAGACACAAAGGACGTGGAGGGCAGCTAATCATTATATTCTAAAAGCCAACCTTTGGAATTCTATAGAAAATGCTTGGGGTCATTTTGACCCCACTTATGGAAAAGGGTGGTACTAATATAATAATGTAATAACGTTATTACATTAAGAAGGTTAGGAAATACAAAACTTAATTACAAAGATATTGAAGAAAAAAAAAAAGAAAAACAGCTGTTGGGGTCATTTTGACCCCACTTATGGATCCAGGGGTCAAACTCCAGACCATTTACAGTGAAGCTTTGTGCAGTGGGAGGATCCAGCCCATGACAGGGAGGACTGGGAGTCTACATTGAGGATGTCTCTGAGTTTCCATGGGAGATATTTCTCAGCTCATCATAAAATTATTTTGATCCTTTTTGTCTGTCGTGAGCAAAATCATTCTTATTCACAAAGAGCTGCTGGAACAAAAACAATCAATGCAGATAATAAAATAAATAAATGAAATAAAACATCAAAGTAGAGGAGAAACAACCTGCAGATTAATTTGACCCACATCAACACGTTACAGCCAGGTATTAAAATCAATTCAATTAAACACAGATAATATCAAATGAAATACTGATCATAAATAAACTGTGATGACATCAGTGATGAAATGAAAGCAGAGCTGATTTATAGCCCTCATCTTTCATTTCCGTCCTCTGTACCTGTTCAGGTGAGGCTCTGTTCAGCACTTTATGGATATTGTGCTCATAAATCCCTCTGATAATCCTGGGCCTTAACTTCTGTCTCAAAGTTAATCGGATCATATCCTGATGTTTAAATTAGAGGAATCCCTAAAAACGATCAGCCCTCATTCTCTGCAGTTTGACTTTAAACTACGGTGGCCTGCAGGTCTCAGACTACATGAATATAAAATAGTTTGTATGAGGGAGTAAAACAATAACAGATATAAACCTCTACATAACTTCAGTCGAGCATCAACCTCACAGACAGTGGCGTGGCAAGGGTCCCCTGGGGCCCCAAGCAAGATTGGATTGGGGGCCAATGGGGGTTTAAAAAAAAAGTTAATATCTATGTTTTAACATAATATACACCTGCATCAAAAAGAATCAACATTAACTGTGCAAAACAATCAAATCTCTTTTATTAAAACAAAACACTGTAATAAAATAGTAAAAGATTAAAAGAAAATATGTGCATGTGTTACCTCAGTGCAGCGGTGGGCAACCATCAACACCAAAGGGCCACATTAGTTTTTCTGAAGGGCCGCACTGTTACATACTGTTGGCACTGTCAACAAAGAAAATGTACAAATAAACACAAAATTACAAAGATAAACCTTAGCCAATGATAATACCAACACTTCAATATTCTAACTAAAACAAAATGTAAAGTCAAAAATAATCTAAATGAGCATGACACATATTTAAAGCTAATTTAAACTTCTTTTAAAGAATAAAATAATCAATGTTTACCAGTTTATAAAGCGTAAATATATTACCATGACCATTGTTTCCAAATATGTTTTTTACCAATACTATAAATTATGTTTTAATGCCTCATAAGATATTTTTAGAGACACAATCATAGCAAAGTGAGAACTTCATAATTACTTGTAAAAAATAAAGCTCATACCAGCGATTTAAGCTTAGTGAAATATTTTATCACTGATCCAGATTTATTCATTATATGGTCCTGGTTACTCATGATGGATCATATTTAGCATCTGTTGTTTTATTTTTCATTTTTCCAGTTTGTTTTGGTTTTTGTGGAAATGACCGGTGGGCCGCATTGAGGGAGGTGAACAATAATAATAATAATAATAATGATAATAATACTAATAATAATTTTATTTATATAGCACTTTTAAAAACATAGTTTACAAAGTGCTTTGACAAGCATTCAGCACAAAATAATAAAACACAAACAAACAATGAAGTAAAAACAAAAAACAGAGCTGAAATCAGACGAACAGAGAAACACAAAGTAAAAGACACGAGGGGAAAAGGTCCTCTCCATAATTTATAGAACTTTATATGAACCCAGACAATACAAGAACCATACAGCACAAAGAGAGACCATGAGGACCAAACATAAAAAACATAAAATCAGCAGGAATAGGAAACGCAATAAAAAAGGGATGAAAGCAGAAATCAGGTCAGAAAATATAAAAAGATGATAAAATTACAAAATAATAAAAAATAAGCAGCGATGATAAAATACAGAAATAAACATGAGCAAGAGATAAGACAATTAAAAAGGTCTAAAAATGATCTTTAAAAGAGTTTAAAAAGGTGAACCATTGAAAAGTTAAAATCATAATTAATAGCACATAATAGTATTAATAAATGAACGAAAAGGAGGAAAAGAAGGTAAAGAAAAGCAAACAGTACAACAAAATAAGAGAGAGATAAAAGACATTAAAAGACATTAAAAGACATTAAAAGACAGTAAAAGACATTAAAAGACATTAAAAGACAGTAAAAGACAGCATCACATAAAAGCAAATCTGTGAAAGTGAGTCTTTAAAAGGGACTTAAAAGAAGCAACAGAAGGTGAAGGGCCACATATGGCCCCCGGGCCGCATGTTGCCCACCTCTGCCTAAGTGCAATGTCTGTTATCTTAAATTGTAAACAGAGCCGCTGTTTTTTAGACTGTTTTAGTGTTTAAATATCAGACGGGATAAAAAGTTTAATTCAGGTAAACTTACTAAACAAATACTTCATTAATATAACAAAAAGCTTTTTTAAACTTTCTTAAATGCAGATTTATTTTATTTAGTAACAAAGTTGAGGATCGTTCTGAAAGTCAGACATTTGTTAAGTTTGATCTTTTTTTTTTTTAACTAGAGAGAGTCACATGACCTCAGGCCGAGCTTACAGCTGTTGGACTAAAATTAACCTTCAGTTCATATGACACACACACACACACACACACACACACACACACACACACACACACACACAGCCTTCTATGGTATCATGTGCTCATCCATCGCAGAGATCAGGAGAGACCACCGACCAGAAAACACCAAACCAGAGCAACGCCTGAGCCGAGCAGCAGGTGGCACGTGCCGCAGCAGCTGCAGCCATGTTGGAATATTTGACCTGGAGGCTCGACTGCACGCTCACTGTGACTGTGGATCTGCATCTGAAGGTAAGACACCAGGAACTGTTAGCCTAGCTTATAATAAACACTTAAATCCAAGGGAAACTGTTAGCCTAGCTTATAATAAACACTTAAATCCAAGGGAAACTGTTAGCCTAGCTTAGCATAATGACTTAAATCTAAAGAAAACAGTTGGCCTCGCGTATAACAAAGATTAAATCAGAGAGAAACTGTAAGCCTAGTTTAGCATAAAGACTTAAATCTAAGGGAAACTGTTAGCATAGCTTAGCATTGTCCTCGCCCATCATCCTTTGTTTTTGATTAGCCTCTGATGAATGATCATTTTTGAGTATTTTTTGCAGTTGTTGTTTGTTGGAGGTTTGATTCAGTGTCTAATTTCCTGCTGATGACAAACTGGTTATTAGGGCCCGAGCCGAATGGCCGGCGAAGGCCCTATTGTAATCGCTAAATCCTTGGTCCACTTTAACCCCAAATTGCGTGCCTTCACCTTGAGATAAACACGAACGCGCCTATCCCCAAAGTTCAGTCACGGCGAAAAATTTATGAATCCAGTGTTTGCACAAAAAAAAGTGCGCCACAGCGCCCCCTAGTGGCTTTAAACTGCACCCTATCTGGCTACTTTCACGGATCGACCTGAAATTTTTTGGGGCATAACTATCATGCCCGGACCTACAAAAAAGTCCCTTGCGCCCATCGTCAAATCCGTACAGGAAGTTCGCAAATTAGCGTTGAAAGTCGCATTTTGGCGATTTGCAGGGTACGTATTTGAACGAACTCCTCCTAGGTTTTTTATCGGATCAACTCCAGATTTGGATTGTGTAAACTACACACATTGATGATGAAAAGTTATTAAAAGAATTTTCGTAGGTCAATGGGCGTGGCCAGAAACCACGCCCAAATTTGATGAATTTTTTCACTAACTCCGATTTGCATTAAATTTTTGGGCATAATCCCCAGGCACAGCCGATCACAAATATATAAATTGTCATAGGAAGTCAAAACATGAAGTTCGTAAATTAACGCTTGAAATTCGATTTTAGCGATTCTAAGGCTCGCATTTGAACGAACTCCTCCTAGGGTTTTTATCGGATCAATTCCAGATGTGGTTTGTGTATACTAGACACATTGACGATGAAAAGTTATTAAAAGATATTTCGTAAGTCAATGGGCGTGGCCAGGAAGGACGCCCAAAGTTCGCCATTTTTGGTAAACACGTAAACCTTAATAACTCTCTAGTAAAATGTTAGATTTGGACCAAAATGTGTACACATGTTCACTGTCCATGCCTGAGTATATCTATATGCTTTGTTTCACTCTCAAATATAGCGCCCCTGCTGGTAACAGGAAGTCTTATGTTTTACTCTATCATTAAAATCTCCTCCGTTTTCCAACATTTTTCTCTCAAATATTCTCAGAAAGGGTCTTCACACCTTCATGAAGCATCAGTGTTCAGGTCGTGTCCTTAGGTGAAACGGTCTGGCGATGGCGAAGCCTCAAACTTCACTGATCGCCATGAACCTGGAAATCACTCTTATTTCCTTCATTTAAGGTCCAATCTGCTTCAAAATCCACAAACATGATCAATGTCCACCTCCTAACACATCTATGAGCTCAATTCTCTGATACTGCAATCGCACCAAGCTCTAGAAATTACATAAATTACATATGTAAGTGATGAATACTCCAATCTTCCCCAAATTCAACACACATGATCACAGCTCCACTCTGGACTTATTTTTCTTCTTCAATCATATATTTGTGTTATAGGAATATCACGATCTAATACACACAATCAGTGTTAATCTCAAAAACACTTAAACATGCTTTAAATCATCCTCCCTCCTCCTGCTCAGACTGAGCTGAGGTTACCTCTCACACCAATTAACCCACCCCTTCTTCACCCCACACCAACCTCAGAGATCTGTCAGCCAAGCTTCTACCTCCCTGCTTAGAGTGAGACACCATAGATTCTTGACATGTCATCATCTTTATTCACTGAGTAACACTGAGGTTAAAAGTGTTCAAGAGACATTTGTGATATTGGTCGCATCACATGGTCTGACATAATGCTCATAGGCTCTGTATGTTGCTGTTTTAAGTGGTGGACTCTGTATGTTGCTGTTTTAAGTTGTGGAAGACATTTTCTCATGCTGGTGATCTGACACTGTTAATCCTAATTATTGAGCCATTATTTTTTTCTTTTATTTACCAACTCTTCTTGGCCCAGCTCTACACTGAATCATTGCCATCATTCATCTGTATGCTGTACAGGCCTAACCATATCTATGTTGTGGCTATTTGCTGAGGCAGGTATTGCTTCACATGAAGTGCCTGCAACATAGGAACAGTGCCACTGGGCATTAGCTGTGTTTCATATTTCAAATACCTGCTTGTATATGGTGGCAGCAACATGCAGCGGTTGTGACGTGGGGCCAGCAACATTTAGCAGCACCACCGTTTCGCAACAGCAGCATTTGGTGGAAGCAATATGTGGCGGAGGCAACAAGGCCAAATGGACGCAAGGGAGGCGAGGGCCCGATCATCGCCGCTTGCGGCTTTAATTTTTCTTGTTGTTCAGTTGATGCTAACGCAGGGCTCTGATTGGTCTAGGACAGTGGTTCCCAAACTTTTCACAGCCTGTACACCTTCAAACTCTTGACCTCCAGCCATGTACCTCCTACTCTCACGCACTTATAGCAACTAGAAAAACAAATACTGCTGCCACCCCCGCCTCCCACATTTAACATGCATAACATACAAATAAAATCTCTTTAAATGAATTATTTATCACAAGATAAGTTCATCAGGAATGTCAGCGGGCAACACCCGCTCACTTTTGAAAATGAAATGTACTTTTCTGGAACATTCAGTTTTGAACTCACCACAGTCCTAATGAGAAGGCCGCCTGACTGAACCTATGTCGCTGTAGGAATCAGAATATTCAGGACAGACTTCCTTCTCCAAGATGCCTTGAATACTGAAACAGCTGTTTGAAACCCCCTTCATCACTCCGCGTACCCCTGGGGGTACCCGTACCCCAGTTTGGGAATCACTGGTCTAGGAGAACAGTATTCAGGTGTCATAGATCACCTCAGAGCCTCTCCATCCGTTCGTCATGTTTGTTCGGTTAAACTTGGCCTCACCGTGGTCTTTTCCTCTGGGAGGGTTAAATTTGTAAGGGGCTAGCATGTTGTCGTTGCTAACTCCCTCTGCTGTTTCCACAGTGACATCATGGCGGTCTCTCAGATCACGCCCACCCTGTTTCTTGGTGGAGCCGACGCCCCCCTCAATGCCGCGCTGATGTCGCAGAAGGGTATCACGCTGATCGTCAACGCCACCATCAACCACGCCTGCCCCGCTTACCCCGGCGTGGAGTGTCTGCGGGTTCCCGTCTCAGACCTTCCAAGCGCTCGCCTCGGAGATCACTTTGACAGAGTGGCTGAGCGTATCCACGGCAACCATGCAGGCGGCACGCTGGTCCACTGCGCTGCCGGTATGAGCCGCTCCCCGGCGCTGGTTATGGCGTACCTGATGCGTTACCGTGGCGTGACGCTGAGCCAGGCGCACCGCTGGGTGCAGGAGAGTCGGCCGTACGTGCGTCTGAACGCCGGATTCTGGGAGCAGCTGCTGCAGTACGAGCGCCGACTGTACGGCAAGAACACCGTCAGGGTCGCCGCCGCAGAGCCGCCACCGCCACCGCCACCGCCACCACCAAGGACGCACAGGTGGGCAGGTCCAGCTCTGCTCCAGCAGTCAAGCGCATTATCTCAGGTTCAAAGGTCACCAGTGATGAGCCGGGCACCTCTGTCACGCACGCCGCTAATGACACCAAAAAACCAAAGAAGAAGAGGAGCCAAGCCCGGCGGCTTCAGAGTCTAAAGACAGTAAACTCCATTTCCCACAATCCACCTGGACCAGACTGACAACGCCTGACCTCCGCTCAAGACACTGCATTCCATTTGATCAAACCTCGACAGCGCCCCCTAGTGTCGGACCACCGGAGTGCAGGGGTGGGCCCAACGTGACTTAGCATTTTAGCATCGTAGCACTTCCTGTTTCCTCGTCTCAGAGTAGGTGACTTGTGGACGGGCTGCTGGACTGAGTCTGTAGGACTGATCTGGACCCGATGTCCTTCCGTCCCATTTCAGCCGGACATCATAGATAAACACACAGCGAGCAGCTAACAGAGTGTGGCTAATGTTAGCATTGCTAACACCCACAGCCTCCACCTCTCCAGTGTCTACAAGTCTGCCCCCCACAAGTCCCACCTGATGCAGACCTGTCCTTATTTCTGTAACCCGGGTCACAGGTCAGCCACAGGCTCACAGCCCCCTCTGGTGGCAGGAGAATCTGACAGACTTTGGTCCACCTGAAGACCAGTGAGAGAACAACCACACCACTGAAATACAACAGTCTGGAAGCTTCAGCCCAGACCTGAACCGAGTCCCTGAACCTTAGACCTGAAGGGGACGTCCGCCATGATGGACGACATCTGAACTTTACTGATAAAGTTCAGGGTTCAGAGGTCAGGAGAGTTTGTAAAGAAGTAAATGTAAAGGTCCCTTTACCTCATTCTTCTTATCGAGAGTCCAAAGATCCTTAAAGTGATATTCCGGGATGGAACAAGTTGGGTCCTATCACAAGGTTTAGGGCAGAAATTACCCCTACAGCGGTGTTTCTGTGCAGCAGAAGCCCAGGGCGCCCGGACTAAACTCTCCCTCCCTGCTCCGGGCCTGCTCGTCTGCTGATTTCCTCTGCTCTCAGGCGGGCCATATTTTACTCGACTAAAAACACAAATAAACGGACTCCCACCGAAAAAATCTGATATCGGTCTGCATTCACGATTTATTTAGAGAATTTTCCGCGCGTTACTTTCACACAAAAACACCGCTAAATAAGGCTCTAGTCCTCATCGTGTCGTAAAACGGCACTACCTCCTCTGCAGTCCGCGCGGACTGATACACTAAGCGGCGAGTGCCTTGTAGCCAGCTGTGGCTCTGCAGCGGAGGTAGCGCCGTTTTGCGACACGATGAGAACTAGAGAACTCTGCATAGGAGCAGGCCCGGAGCAGGGAGGGGGGGTTTGGTGTGAGCGCCCTGGGCTTCTGCTGCACATAAACACTGCTGTAGGGGTCATTTCTGCCCTAAACCTTGTGATAGGACCCAACTTGTTCCATCCCGGAATATCACTTTAAGCTGTTACTGAGGGGACCATTAGAATGATGCTAACTCCTGGGTCGGTCTGTTGGTTGGTCTGCAGGTCAGTCCACAGATCCGTCTCCTAGTCGGTCTACAGGTCAGTCTACAGGTGGTCCTTGCTCCTCTCCGCGGGTCACAGCTCTGTGAACATCGTCTCTCTGCAGGAAATGTTTTCAGCTTTTGTTCAAGACTTCAGTGTTTCAGATCTTTTTGAGGCCTGGAGTCGGTGTAGCAGATGATGGTCCAACAAAGGGTCAGCAGCTCCATTATGTAATAAAGCATCATGTCCTGGGCCCTTCAGTGGGGGGTCAGGGTCCTGGGGCAGGATTACTTATATTATTATAACAAATAAAACAAATAAAGCTGAAGTTAATTTCTACTGCAGTGATTCAGATTCTTTCTGGGGGTTAAAGAATGACATTTTGGATTTTTTTAAACTGAATTTTGTTTGATTTTGATCATCATGACCAGTTTCACTTTATTTTCAGATGAGTGTGAACCAGTGGCGATTGCTCTAAGACTGCAAGGGAAGCTCAGCTTCCCCTAAAATGTCCCCCAAAAAAGTGTTGATATGTCCTGCTGTGTGTACATTTCATTGACTAAATATGCTCTAGAATACCTTCATCTTTAGTTCAAAATCAGCTACTTATCACAGGTAACTGGAACGACTTCCTTCTCATTCATCCCCGCAGCTTCTCAGCGCTTTAACACAGCCGGACGCTGAGCGTCTTCTGACTTCAGCGCTTAAATGTAGAGTGGGTTGTTCCACTGTGGAAACTGGACGGTCATTGGATAAACACTGGGCTTTGTCCCGCCCATCGGACGCTCAGCGTCTCTGGGGGTCTATGAGGCAGTGGGCTGGCCTGGACGCTGAGCTTCTGCATGATGATTGGATGATCTGTCTGAGGCCGAATCCTTTTTTGATTGACAGTGAAATGAGCCAATCAGCGATCTTTGAAGGCTCACCCTTCACCGGGGGAGCTTCTAAGTTTTACATTCAGTTGTTCTGGACTGATCCGGAGGCTTTATCGATCACCAGCGACTTTACCTTTCTTAAAAACGACTAGCGTTGTGTTTGAAGATTCTCTCCTGCCAATTTTTCTTTTCACAAACGAGCAGCTGTGGCTGGGGAGCTTCTCTCCCTCTTACTCACACTCGCAGCCTGTCAAACAATAGTCTCACGTAGCAGCTCCAGCTGCTAGCAAGCTGCACATCATGGCAGATAGTATGAATGTTGTAGACCAGATTTTTGCGATGCCATTTGATAGTCTTCCTTACGAAGAGAAAATTAGAGTTAAACAGCAGGGCAGGTCAACTCCTAAGATAGATTTAGTGCAAAAGGTGGGGAAAAGTAACAGGTCTTTTCAGCATTCCTGGTATGACAAGGTGAGCTGGCTCACTGGAAGTGCTGTCACAAATAAAATGTGTTGTCTGGTCAAAAGTGGGTTTTGGGGAATAAAATCCCAGGAAAAGACACCTAGTTGGTACAACAGGTTCACAGATCATTTACATAAATAAATAAATTTATGATGTAGGCCAGAAAAAAATGAGCTTCCCCTCCCTGACTGACCAGCAGCCGCCACTGGTGTGAACGGGTCTTAAGTTTTCTCTGAAGACCTTTTCATGTTTTTAGTTGTCCTCTGTGAGGACAGTCATTTGGACAGACTTGGTTTCTTGTTGCCTTGAGAACAACTCCAGTGCTGAAGGGCCATAAGCTGCAGTACCCCAAGTGTCCACCAGAGGCTGGCTGCAGAAACCTGCAGGACAGTCCAGCTGCAGACCTCCACTCTCAGCTGACTGGCTTGCAGACTCTACACCTCCATCGTCAGAAGGAAGTGACATCATGATCACCTCCAAAGTGAGAAGGAAATGGTGTCAGCTTCGTCGGTTACCGTGGTAACTTGATTCGTCGGTCGTGTTACATTAAAAAACACAAAGTTAACTGTAACACGGAGACAAAGGCAGCATCAGTTCTATGCTTTATTAGTTAAGACCCCTTCACACCGCCGTGCAGCAACAACCCCAAAAACAGCCTCCCTGCCAGATGAGTCCATTAAATATAAAGAGTTTTTAAAGCGTCTGCTGCCTCCCTGGAACGAGCATAGAGTCCGAGGCGGCAGTGACGGAGAGGTGATTCGGTAAACGTCACAGCAGAGCCCAAAAGTCCTTCATAACACTCCCTCCTCAAACATTCTGAAGTGAAATGCTGTCTCATACCAAGTTTTTCTCTGATTATCTTTATATGAAGGTGGAGCAGTTTGGTAGAGCTCATTTAATGTTAGTTTTGACCCGTGAAGTCTGCTATTTCCGGGTTTTCTCCCTACTCAGATGTGATTGGCTGCAACTATACGGCTGCCGCTAGCAGGGCAAAGTCTATAGACATTATATACATATACCATACGTTTATAATACGTATTTTATACGTATAAATTATATATTACACATATATGATTTCTATGACAAAATCTGTGCACGCTGACGTGGGCGCCAGCCGCTTCTCTGTCCTGCCGCTGCGGTTAAAACTGTTTCCCGTCCGCCGCCCGTCACTCATTAAAATGACTGGAGGTGGCGCAAACGCGGTGGTGTTATTTATAATTATTTATATTTACGTCACGTCCGTCTCACGTTGGAGGTGGCTTCTGATTCACACTGGAGCAGCCATTGGCTGGCTGAGAGTGGAGGTCTGCAGCTGGACCCCTCTCAAACCTGACACCTTCATGACTGTAAGCAGGGCAGAGACCTAAATAAACCACTTCACAGCCTTTAGACTGAAGCTATAACACAGCCGTGTGCTCTAACTGTTGTTTCCAGTTCTGAAAGAATGGCTTTGATAGTTTGCAGTGCCTTAAAGGTTCCACTTCCTGGTGTGTTTGACCGTTCACCTCAGGGGTGGGCAACTGGCAGCCCGGGGGTCCCAAGCAGCCATCAACCTTGCTCAATGTGGCCCACTAATCATTTTTAAAAAGAAAACAAATTGAGACAGAAACTGTTAAATATAATTCATATTGAGTAACCAGCATAAAGCAGACGTTAGGATGGGTGATCAAACATTTCTAACCTTAGATTACTGGTACATGTTTTGTAGAAAGTCATAATATAACTTACTTTAATATGATTGAATCTCTAAATACATTTTATGGGGCATTAAAAATGATGCACAGTATTGGTAAAGACTGTAGAATCAATGGTAAAGATGATATATTTGTGCTAAAATCACAGATTGTATAAATATAGTTACTTTAATATCAAACTGTCCTTTTGGGTGACTCTCCTGCACTGTAGTCTGGTCAGCAGAGTGTGACCTCCCCTGGTTCTTTCTGAGGTGCAGGGGCGTACTTACCATTAGACAAACACAGGCAATTGCCTGGGGCCCCAAGATGTCTAGGGGCCCCCAAACATCTCACAAAAATGTATTATTAAAGTTTTCTTTGATTCAGTTATTATTATTTTAGTCTAAATTCACATGCTGTAGTCTGAAGGAGAGGAGATCAACATCCATATTTTATAATCATTTTGTCAGTAGACCTCATACATTCGATGTCATTGGCTTTATTTTTAATCATGATATCCTGTAAAATACTTTAATTCATAACTTTTCAAACTATATGACAATTAGTATCAAAAGCTTACGGCCCAGGCACTGGATAATTTTGCGTGTGCACGATAAACTTCTTATTTATTTTTTGCCGATGTCCCTTCAGGAGCTCCGTAATCAAAGAGTCAAAATCTTTTTTTAGTCATAAATATTATTCCCTGGATGTGGAGGACACATAAACATGGGTATGTAACTTAATCTGTCTGATAACTGTAACAGATTTCAAAAGCAGGACTAATTAACACACTCACCTGTCAAAATTGAACTAAATTACAAAATTTAAGAAAATTCATTTTGTTTCGTTATGTCACCTGGTACAAGATTAAAATAATAATATTCAGCATGCTGAAAACCAATGAAATACTGAGTTTGTGACCCTGTTTGCTTTTCATATTATTTAATCTAATTTAATTTGTTATTTTTTATTTTTATTTACTAGCCTCCTTTTCTTCTTCTTCTTTCCCACCTTTTTCCCCTCTCCTTGTCAACACTTCTGACGATTGTCTGTCCGTCTGTTTTGTCTTTTGTGGTGTGAATGAGTAAAACTGACTGAGTTATCTGAGTAGGGATGGGAACTTTGTCTCTAACATACAGTTTTTTAAGGAGACATTATTTTTCACTGCTAAGGTTTATTACAGTCTGGAGACGACCCTTGTTTGATATCTGTAATTTCCTTGTTGATTTTTTCTCTGCACCATCCCATAAGTTGGAAAAATTAATAAAAATAATTTAAAAAATGTATCAGCACAGTACAGAAATATGAAGGGCCCCAGTGACTGGGTTTGCCTTGGGCCCCCATATGACTAGATCCGCCCCTGCTGAGGTGTATGATTGGTTATCCACATGTCATGTCATTTTTGCTGTCCTCTGATTGGCTGTGGGGCGGGAGTTACCCAGAGCAGAAAAAAAGAGCGCGAGAAAATGCGACAGCAGCGAGGTGAAGCAGAGAAGATAAAGTGGCTTTAGCTTAACATCCCGGTCAGTAAAAGGCTTTTAGTTTATTTTAGCTCCATGGAGGGGGAAGGAGAGCTCTGCTGAGGGCTTCTGTGGCTGTGAGCTGGAGCTCTGAGTCCGTCTCACCGTCCACCATTATGTTCTCCTCCTTGGCTCTGGGGGAAGATGTCCACCAGCCCGCCGGCGTCTCCTCCCAGCCTGGAGGCCCGGTCTGGACCCTGGTGACCTGGTGCTGTGAGCCTCACCTGTAGTTTCTGTAGGCGAGTTAGTTTTAACAGTTTGGACCTCCATTGCTCACCTACAGCCAGGCCTGCAGGACACTGTTCCTAATATTCTGGCCGCCTATGGACGAGTATGGGCCCACAAAGTACTGAGGTAAGAACAATAATAATTCATTTTATTATATTATTATGAATATTTTTTTAATTTAATTACATTTTTCGAAGGTTCTGCTGAAGTTTTTAGTTTGATTTGATCTGAAAACAGATAAAAGTTAGACAGAGTTAAAGAAATGTTTTTGAGTTTTAAGTAAATTAAACCTGTTGGAGCCATCTCCCTGTTTGATTGTTTAATTACCTCCGCCAAGGAGGTTATGTTTTCTGGAGAGTTTGTCTGTCTGTGAACAAAATAACTCAAAAAGTTATGGATGGATTTGGATTAAATTTTCAGGAAATGTTCAGCATGGGAAAAAGAAGAACTGATTTGATTTTGTTGTTGATCCGGATCATCATCTGGCCGCCATGGCGAAAAATGTGATTTTCGTGAATAACTACTGAAATAAAATAGATATCATTATGAATCCAGTTGCTAATGGTATGTTTTCATGGTCAAGGAATCTAAATATTTAGATGAAATAAAGGTAGGACTAATATTTATGGTCAAAATGACAATACGGGGAGAACTGTGGGGCTGGTGGAGGTCTGCGCTCTCCGAGTGCTTTTCTAGTTATAGAAGGAGCACCTGTGGTCCAAAAGAAGTGAACAGTTTTCACTACAGGTAGGCCCAGTTTCAACTGTTTGGTCCAGAGTTGCTTTTATGATTTACATGAATCATTATAGTGATCTATGGAGCTGTTTTGATAAATAAATAATTGACATATCCAACTTTAACCCTTTTAGTCTGAAGATGTTTTTAGGGAGCTACAGCTCTAACACAGGTACGACTAGACCGAACTATCAGAATTGTACCTACAGCACCTATAAGAAATAGATAAAGTTAAACATTCTTGAAAGTGATTTATTGTTGGTGTTAAATAAAGTGTGAGCTACAGGACCATTCACTAAATTATCTTGTTTACTGTAAGCAGAATCAGGACAGAAATACTTTAGGGTAAATGTATTCAGACATTTATTTAGACAGGACAGTGCATATGGGTGAAGGCATCATATGGACTTCATACTATACCAACGTAAACATACATGATTTAGCTCAATGCTAATTTTCATCCATAGTCCCAAATATAAAATTCAGTTGCTCTTATACACATTATAGGAGTAGATAACACCAAGTAACAGACATTAAAACATGATACAAGTTTAAATTAAAATGAAATATTAGAAACAAGTCCAGAGCTTTTTAAGTACTAACAAAGATGATTGGGAATGAATAATAAGATAAAAGCCGAAGCCATGTAAGAAGCTCAAAAATAAATATAGTACAGGTGTGAGGATTCACCCTGTCCAGTTTCCCCTCTGCTCCATCCCTCCTGCTTAAATGGATCCTCTTTCTTCTCCTCAGAGGACAAGTTAGAGGATCAGGAGAGTGGAGGAGGAGAAGTTAGAGGATCAGGAGAGTGGAGGAGGAGAGGTTAGAGGATCAGGAGAGTGGAGGAGGAGAGGTTAGAGGATCAGGAGAGTGGAGGAGGAGAAGTTAGAGGATCAGGAGAGTTGAGGAGGAGAAGTAAGAGGATCAGGAGAGTGGAGGAGGAGAGGTTAGAGGATCAGGAGAGTGGAGGAGGAGAAGTTAGAGGATCAGGAGAGTTGAGGAGGAGAGGTTAGAGGATCAGGAGAGTGGAGGAGGAGAGGTTAGAGGATCAGGAGAGTGGAGGAGGAGAAGTAAGAGGACCAGGAGAGTTGAGGAGGAGAGGTTAGAGGATCAGGAGAGTGGAGGAGGAGAGGTTAGAGGATCAGGAGAGTGGAGGAGGAGAAGTTAGAGGATGAGGAGAGGTGAGGAGGAGAGGTAAGAGGATCAGGAGAGTGGAGGAGGAGAGGTTAGAGGATCAGGAGAGTGGAGGAGGAGAAGTTAGAGGATCAGGAGAGTTGAGGAGGAGAAGTAAGAGGATGAGGAGAGTGGAGGAGGAGAGGTTAGAGGATCAGGAGAGTGGAGGAGGAGAGGTTAGAGGATCAGGAGAGTGGAGGTGGAGAAGTTAGAGGATCAGGAGAGTGGAGGAGCAGAGGTTAGAGGATCAGGAGCGTGGAGGAGGAGAAGTTAGAGGATCAGGAGAGTTGCGGAGGAGAAGTAAGATGATCAGGAGAGTGGAGGAGGAGAGGTTAGAGGATCAGGAGAGTGGAGGAGGAGAAGTTAGAGGATCAGGAGAGTCGAGGAGGAGAGGTTAGAGGATCAGGAGAGTCAAGGAGGAGAGGTTAGAGGATCAGGAGAGTGGAGGAGGAGAAGTTAGAGGATCAGGAGAGTCGAGAGGGAGAGGTTAGAGGATCAGGAGAGTCGAGGAGGAGAGGTTAGAGGATCAGGAGAGTGGAGGAGGAGAGGGTAGAGGATCAGGAGAGTGGAGGAGGAGAGGTTAGAGGATCAGGAGAGTGGAGGAGGAGAGGTTAGAGGATCAGGAGAGTGGAGGAGGAGAGGTTAGAGGATCAGGAGAGTCGAGGAGGAGAGGTTAGAGGATCAGGAGAGTGGAGGAGGAAAGGTTAGAGGATCAGGAGAGTGGAGGAGGAGAGGTTAGAGGATCAGGAGAGTGGAGGAGGAGAGGTTAGAGGATCAGGAGAGTGGAGGAGGAGAGGTTAGAGGATCAGGAGAGTCGAGGAGGAGAAGTTAGAGGATCAGGAGAGTGGAGGAGGAGAGGTTAAAGGTTCAGGAGAGTCGAGAAGGAGGGGTTAGAGGATCAGGAGAGTGGAGGAGGAGAGGTTAGAGGATCAGGAGAGTGGAGGAGGAGAGGTTAGAGGATCAGGAGAGTGGAGGAGGAGAGGTTAGAGGATCAGGAGAGAGAAGGAGGAGAGGTTAGAGGATGAGGAGAGTGGAGGAGGAGAGGTTAGAGGATCAGGAGAGTGGAGAGGGAGAGGTAAGAGGACCAGGAGAGTGGAGGAGGAGAGGTTAGAGGATCAGGAGAGTGGAGGAGGAGAGGTTAGATGATCAGGAGAGTGGAGGAGGAGAGGTTAGAGGATCAGGAGAGTGGAGGAGGAGAGGTTAGAGGATCAGGAGAGTGGAGAAGGAGGGGTTAGAGGATCAGGAGAGTGGAGGAGGAGAGGTTAGAGGATCAGGAGAGTGGAGGAGGAGAGGTAGGAGGACCGGGAGAGTGGAGGAGGAGAGGTTAGAGGATCAGGAGAGTGGAGGAGGAGAGGTTAGAGGATCAGGAGAGTGGAGGAGGAGAGGTTAGAGGATCAGGAGAGTCGAGAGGGAGAGGTTAGAGGATCAGGAGAGTGGAGGAGGAGTTAGAGGATCAGGAGAGTGGAGGAGGAGTTAGAGGATCAGGAGAGTGGAGGAGGAGTTAGAGGATCAGGAAAGTGGAGGAGGAGTTAGAGGATCAGGAAAGTGGAGGAGGAGTTAGAGGATCAGGAGAGTGGAGGAGGAGAAGTTAGAGGATCAGGAGAGTCAAGGAGGAGAGGTTAGAGGATCAGGAGAGTGGAGGAGGAGAGGTTAGAGGATCAGGAGAGTGGAGGAGGAGAGGTTAGAGGATCAGGAGAGTGGAGGAGGAGAATCAGGAGAGTCGAGGAGGAGAGGTTAGAGGATCAGGAGAGTGGAGGAGGAGAGGTTAGAGGATCAGGAGAGTTGAGGAGGAGAGGTTAGAGGATCAGGAGAGTGGAGGAGGAGAAGTTCGAGGATCAGGAGAGTGGAGGAGGAGAGGTTAGAGGATCAGGAGAGTGGAGGAGGAGAGGTTAGAGAATCAGGAGAGTCGAGAAGGAGAGGTTAGAGGATCAGGAGAGTGGAGGAGGAGAAGTTAGAGGATCAGGAGAGTGGAGGAGGAGAAGTTAGAGGATCAGGAGAGTGGATATCTCTCAACAATATCATGCATTACTAAAAACAAACCAAACAAAATACGGTATGTAATAAGATGTCATATGCTGGCCATAATGTTTGATTAAAGGGATATTCCACGTTTTTTTTGTTTCTTTGTCTTACCTTAGTCCATGACAAACAGACTCCATGTTTTTGACTATGTACAGCAACAAGAAAGACACAGGCAGAACACAACCACAGCTAACTAGCTTAGCTCAAACACTTGGAGTCAAAGAGTGGTGTTTGCCTGCCTCTGCCTGCAGTCATCAGATAAACTCTTGAGCAACGGGTCCTGTTTGCTTCATGTGACTTGTTTTTAACAGTGTTAACTATTTTTAGACTAATATTAGACGTTTTTGTCATTTTTGAAAGAAATGCAACGTGCAACTGAAGCGGACCTGGATGTGAAAGTAGGTCAACAAAACAAAGCCTCTGTTTACAAGTAGACAAAGACAATACAATAGTAGTAGACAATAATGTAGGCCAAGACACAAAAACAAAAAAATGTTAGCGTATCCCTTTAAAGCTCATTTGTCTGCAGTAAGGAACAGAAACATCGTTTCCACAAACATGAACACAGAACTGAAGTGACTTCTGTCTATTTGAGTTGACAGAACTCAGCAGATTTTCCAAATGGATAACAAATCCTGAGTCCAGCATGTAGAGGCTCAGTGAAGGTGGTCTGGACTCTGTGGAGCAGGGTCATGGTTTCAGAGACTCTGTAGAAGGACAGAACACCTGCTCTGTGATCCAGGTACACTCCTACTCTGGAGGACAGTGGACCTGAGAAGTCACTGCTGATGTTGTTGTACCTAAAAAGATATCTGTCTCTGTCACAATATAATGACCAAGACTTGTTGTTTCCTCCGAACAAACACTCATCTGACCTCCCTGCTCTCCTGATGCTCTTGTATGAGACTGCGACACAAACTGCTCCTCTCAGCTCCACCTCCCAGTAACAACGTCCAGTCAGACTCTCTTTACTCAGGACCTGCTTAAAATGAGTGAATCTGTCTGGGTGATCAGGATAAGGCTGATCTTCTCTCATTACTGACATATTTCTGTTCCCATCAGATAATAACAGTCGTCTGTTTGCTGTGTTTGGATCCAGCGTGACGTCTCGTGAATACCTGATGAACTCACCTCTGGTCCTGGGCTCTGGCACTAACAGTAAAACATCCACTTGAGCCTCTGAGATGTTTGTCCATGTTCCTCTGAGAACATCCTGGAGTAAATCTCTGAGCTCTGACACAGCTGCTGTCACAGCCTCAAAGTTCCTCCGAGGACGTTCAGAGATGCTGGATGAGTCTGGAGCTTCTCTGAGCAGTGACAGTGAGGGGTAGTCCTGCAGAAACTGGTTGTGGTCCTGTGTGTGTGAGAGCTTCTCCAGCTCCTGGTCCTTCCTCTTCAGCTCAGTGATCTCCTGCTCCAGCTTCTCCTGAAGCTCCCTGACTCGACTCACTTCAGTCTGCTGCTGGGATCTGACCTGCTGCTTCACCTCAGAGCGTCTTTGCTCCAGCACACGGATCAGCTCAGTGAAGATCTTCTCACTGTTCTCCACTGCTTCATCAGCAGAGCCGTTGATGGCCTCCACCTCCTGCTGCAGCAGCTTCACGTCTCTCTCTCTGCTGGATTCTCTGCTGGATGTTTAGTCGACTCCCCTGGAGCTCTCTCTGCCTCTCTGTCCTCTCTGCTTCAGCTGAGACCGTGTCATGACCTTTGTGTTGGTCCATCACACAGACCAGACAGATGGACTGCTGACCAGTGCGGCAGAACATCTTCTTCACCTCATCATGAACAGAGCAGATGTTCTCCTGGAGCTCCTTGGACGGCTCCACCAGCTTGTGTTTCTTGAATGGAGCTGAGTGAAAATGAGGCTGAAAGTGTTCTTCACAGAAAGAGGCCAGACACTGCAGACAGGACTTCTGGGCTTTGAGTTTCCTCCCAGTGCAGACGTCACAGGCCACATCTTCAGCTCCAGCATAGCAGTGATCAGCAGGAGCTGCCTGGAGTCCAGTCTTCTTCAGGTCCTCCACTATCTCTGCTAACATGGTGTTCTTCTTCAGGTCAGGTCTCGGTCTGAAGGTCTGTCTACACTGAGGGCAGCTGTAGACCCTCCTCTGATCTTCTGTGTCCCAGTGGTTGTTGATGCAGCTCCTACAGTAGCTGTGTCCACAGGATGTAGTCACTGGATCCTTCAGTAGCTCCAGACAGATGGAACAGGAAATCTTTTCAATGTTTGACATGACTGCGCTCTGTACCTCAGCTCTCAGGATCAACGCCCGACTGAGTTTCACTTCTTCAGAACTGACGTTGGTCTGAGCTTTGAGCTACACAGCATGTGTTTGTGCACGTTGTCTCCACCCATTTTCAAACTGTAGATCTGGAGGGGAGGGAACAGGGAAGTGTTCGATCAGAGCGGGACTGGCTGCACTCAAAAAATTAATGTGGTCAATTTCATCAGTTTTATGTATTTCAATTACATGACAAATTTCCATGCAATTGAATTAAGTAATTCTAATATAAACCGACAAATAACTCTAATGTAATTATATTAAATAAAATGGAGATGAAAAGACTAAGAGGATTTATGCAATTGAAGCTCATAGTATTTATCTAATTTACTCAGAATCGATTTATGTATTTTCTTTAAATAAAGTCTATTTACCTTAAATATGTTGATGCACCCATTACAGTTTCTTAAATTCAGTTCATTCAAATCACATTAAATTAAACTAAACACATCACACATTTTCAATTAATACCATTTATTGAAATCAAGGTATTAAAAACTGACATTCAACTGCAAAGTGAGCCATAACAATAAGAGAAGCAGTAAATTAAAGAATTTTGTCTGTCTTTCACACAACATGTGGCCAGAAAAGTCCAAAGTTCATATCCATAGGAGAGAAAAACTGAGTACCATTGTGCCATTAGTCTTTAGGTTTTCTTTTTCACGTCCTCGGGCTCCTCTTCTTGCTCTGCATTTTCTTTTGTGATCACATAGATCCCCATGGTGGTCTCAGGAAAGTCTTCATTTTTTCGAAGTCCAAATTCTGACCAAGACAGAGAAGATCAGGTTAAAAAGGGTTTGACAAATATTTCAAACATAGCACCAACATGCCTCCAGAGAAACAAATATTCAGTCAGACTTCAGAGGGGTATTCTACAAAAGATAAGTGTTAGGTCTGGCTTACTTTGGCTAGTCTGGCTTATTTAAGTACTCAGTGTGGCTAATTGTACACAACATAGATACAAATTGTTGCCCGTGTTTGTATATTTAATTCAATCAGGCAACAAACTCAAGCAATACATTTTATAACACTAAGACGACTGAAAGATAGATCAAGATGAAGAGCTGGGGGAAAAAATTGATTAAATTGATTAATTCGAATAATTTTCTGCAGAACATGTAAAAAAATTAAAAATTGAGATTTTCTTGTCTTAGTCCAATTGTAAGTAGTTGTAATTTTTAAAAAAATACAATTTTCATGATGGTCAGCCTTGTAGGGTTTGCACCAGCACTTTTATAGGCTTGTATTTGTTATTTAAGTAGATTAAATATTGATCAGAGAGTTTCATGCTAACACTGAAAAAATACCTCAGCCTTTTAGTGTTTATGTAGACGAACCTGCCTACATTTATGCTACATAATCAACCTTTAATGACCCCGACTTTGACTTTAAGAGGGAAACATTTTGACAACATAAAGGCAAAACTTGATTTGTTTCATTTTTATGTCACTGGGAGTTTTGTTTCTTTTAGAGAGGGAAAAATTGATTGAAATCGTAAATCAAGTGTTGTGGAAAAAAATCGGGGATTATATTTCTAGGCCATATCTTCCAGCCCTATGAAGATGTTAGATGATTGACTGATCAAAGATACATTATTTTCTTTCATGAAATGACACTCATACATGAAATTGACCTGTAAGCTTAAAAGAAAAAGGTGGGGGTTAACACTCCTCAAAAGTTCAGAAGCATTTCTCATTAGACTACAAAATAATCTCCCCTCAAATAAACAGAATATACTTATGCACATTGACATTTTTACTAACCTTGTGTTACTTGATGAGATCCCTGCTGTCCTCATTGAGGTAGACACACAGACATTTCAAAATGCAGTCTTGCTTGTTGCCAATGTCATCACTCACTCTTGTCACATGCTACACTGCCACATACACCTACAGGCAGAAAAGAAAGAAAATTACCACTTACACAGAAAAAGGTTCATCCTATCCGCAGCTGTATTCTATAGTTTGCTACTACTTGTCAAATAGATTAATAAAAACATGTCCTCTTAACCATATTCTAAGACAAATATTTGTACTGTGCACTGTGAAGATGTATGATCTATTTGTTCCCTAAAACCTGACATGGAAAAACAACCCTTGATAAAAATAATTACAAGAATTATTAAAAGCTACAACATGATACTTACTGATGTAAAGAGGTTGTCAGGTGCACAGTATTTTCACATTTCTTTACAATATGCCATTATGTTGTTCAGGGGGGTTGGGTATCTACAAGAGAAAATATTTGCATTAGAAATAAAACAAAAATCAACTCACTAAATGTGCATATCTATTGTCATGATAAAACTGCAAAAGCCATAGTTTAATCTTCTTGAGATGTGCATAGCACTTTGGGGCTACAGACTTAAAACAGACAAGAGATCATACAGTGTAGACCCACCGCATGCTATTTAAGATGCTCAACCACTCTGGCTGCCTCACTTATTTAAATTAAATTAGATGGCTTTTCATCAACATCATGGTGTTAATATCCATTGCAGCTTCCATATTGTTGTACATCTGATTGTAGGCTTCTGTAAAGTTTGTTTAAGCTTCTGTAAAATTGTTTTTAATAATAAAACAGACATAAACACCTTTTAATATTAAGAAAGTGAAGCAGTCAGGTAAAGAAGGCAGGCATCTTACTAAATCAAGGCTGCATCCATTAGGCTGCATTGCAAAGAGAGTTTTTAAAAAATGACCGCTCGCTTCATTCTCTGTCGTCTTTCTCCATGGAGCTTACAAGAACACTAAATGTTACCTGCACTTTATTACTGGCGAGAACTATAAATAATGATAATGAGCTAAAGGTTAAGAATATAAAACTCTTACCAACTTCCAGTATGATAATGGAGCCGAAGGTGGACAGCACGGTTGTGGTGAAGGTGCCACATGTTGAAGAGGAAGTTGTTCTTCTTCTTTGGTCTTACCTGCAGACCACTCCACTACGGTACAAACACACACTGCCCCCTACTGACCGAACCATTATGTAAACGGATCTCATTTGTTTTATGTGTTTCATTTGAATCAACTTGAAATTAAAAAGAATTGTGTAGTTTTTATTAATTCATTATAAATAAAGGTGTGAAGTAAGTGTAATTGGGTAAAATCAAGTAAATTTGTTCTTCTAATACCTATGACAGTGAAAAATCATTTTTTTGAGTGTGTGTTTGAGAGCAGAGAGAGAAGGAGTGGTCGTTCAGCTCTGAGTTCATTTCAGGAAGAGAAGTGTTTACTGGTGCTCACAGTAGAGCTCATTAGTCTGTAAAAGCAGGAGCTGCTTTAGAGCTTATTAGATCAGCTCTTATTTCAGTCTGAGAGTTTGTTAACATCTGAGAGAGGACAGATTTGATGTAATTTTACACAAATAAATGACAGTCCAGGTGGTAAGGACAAAGTAGTAAGTAAGCAAAGGCCATCTCCACTTCATTCACTCTATATTTCCAAAAGTATTCGCTCACCCATCCAAATAATCAGAATCAGGTGTTCCAGTCTCTTCCATGTCCACAGGTGTATAAAATCATCACCTAGGCATGCAGACTGCTTTAACAAACATTAGTGAAAGAATGGGTCGCTCTCAGGAGCTCAGTGAATTCCAGCGTGGAACTGTGATAGGATGCCACCTGAGCAACAAATCCAGTGGTGACATTTCCTCACTCCTAAATATTCCACAGTCAACTGTCAGCTGGATTATAAGAACGTGGAAGTGTTTGGGAACCACAGCAACTCAGCCACCAAGTGGTAGGCCACGTAAACTGACGGAGCGGGGTCAGCGGATGCTGAGGCGCATAGTGAGAAGAGGTCGCCAACTTTCTGCAGAGTCAATCTCTACAGACCTCCAAACTTCATGTGGCCTTCAGATTAGCTCAAGAACAGAGCAGAGAGCTTCATGGATGGGTTTCCATGGCCGAGCAGCTGCATCCAAGCCTCACATCACCAAGTGCAATGCAAAGCGTGGATGCAGTGGTGTAAAGCACACTGGACTCTAGAGCAGTGGAGACGCGTTCTCTGGAGTGACCAATCACGCTTCTCCATCTGACAATCTGATGGACCAGTCTGGGTTTGGAGGTTGCCAGGAGAACCATACTTGTGGGACTGCATTGTGCCAAGTGTAAAGTTTGGTGGAGGGGGGATTATGGTGTGGGGGTGTTTTTCAGGAGCTGGGCTTGGCCCCTTAGTTCCAGTCAAAGGAACTCTGAATGCTTCAGCACACCAAGACTTTTTGGACAATTCCATGCTCCAACTTTGTGGGAACAGTTTGGAGCTGGCCCCTTCCTCTTCCAACATGACTGTGCACCAGAGCACAAAGCAGGTCCATAAAGACATGGAGGACAGAGTCTGGTGTGGATCAACTTGACTGGCCTGCACAGAGTCCTGACCTCAACCCCATAGAACACCTTTGGGCTGAATCAGAGCAGAGACTGAGAGCCAGGCCTTCTGGTCCAACATCAGTGTGTGACCTCACAAATGCTCTTCTAGAAGAATGGTCAAAAATTCCCATAAACACTCCTAAACCTTGTGGACAGCCTTCACAGAAGAGTTGAAGCTGTTATAGCTGCAAAGGGTGGACCCACGTCAGATTGACCCCTATGGATTAGGAATGGGATGGCACTAAAGTTCATATGCGAGTCAAGGCAGGTGAGCGAATACTTTTGGCAATATAGTGTGTAAGTGCCCGGAGTGCGGGTGGCCCCCTGCTGTTTGGGAACACCTATTTTCTGTGCTCCGGTAATGCTATAAAGGTCAGGGAGGTGTCGTCACACGCCAGATTTGTTTGTTGCCCGGAGCCTTCGTGTGTGCACGTGCAAACAGAAATGTAAAAGGTATGTAGCTGCCTTAACTATGTAAACTTGTTTTGATTTTTTTTTGTTTGTTGTTCATGCTTTTAATTGTATTATGGTGTTGTTTATCAGCAGTGAATGATGACAAGCGGGGTTTTTTGTTGTGTCTGCATTCTTCTGCACCCTTTGGCAGGCGATTCGAGGTAAAGAATAGTATATTTTTCTAAACACATACCTCTATTTTTTCTAGCGCCTTCCATGTTTGTATTTTAACTTATTAAATGAACTGAGAATTGTATTATTGTTGTTGATGTTTTGCACTGATATTGTATTTATTATGCCTAATATTGATGTTTGTATTTTGTAGTTTCACGGTGTCCAAATAAAGATGAACTTTAAGCACCAGTCGAACTCCGTCACTGTTTATAGATGCCGAGGGGCTGCTACAGTGAAACTCGACGCTGAAGTCCCACCTCGTGAAGTGAACCTGCTGCTGCGGCCTCGTTGAAGTGAACCCAGCTGCCGACCACATAAAGCGTCACTCCTCGCCGATGTGTCTCCTCAACGGGTGTCGTCTTGCACAAAGCAGAGCCTCCATCGGAACCATCGGCAGTTGGAAGCCGTCATCAGCAGCTTCAGCGGACTTAAAACAGTAAGAGACGCTTAAAGCTGTCAATAAACCCTTCTTAGAAGGACGGATTCTACTTTAATAAATGGAAAAAACCCGTCTACCCCCTCGTTGTTGAAATTGTATATTTTAAGGGTTTGTTTTGTTTGTTTTGAATTGCTACATGCCATGTCTGAGTTCAACACGATTTGAAAACTCCTGAATTATGAGCGCTATAAAATGATTTAAATATGCGTCAGGGCAGCAGGTGAAATTACCTCGTTTAGATAAATTGTAAATTAAATAATTTTAATCTTATTAAAATTATAAATTTCGAAGATTGATTGTGCAGTATTAAACTTTTGTGGTATTAAATTGTGTTTTAAAAGGTGTTGATGTCTGGTATGGGAGGTAATTGCCTGATGTGGCTTAAATCATTATTTAATTTGCCTTAGGCTACCACTATCCCCACAATTTGTTGGAAAAGGTGCATAAAATCACAAAATGTTAGAACCTGTTGAAGAGGACCAGAATCCCTCAAGTGTTCTAAGGTCCAGCACTCGCTCTCGCTCTCGAACATTAACTGAAAAGGGCCAAGAGTTGCACAAGCAGGAAATGATGAAAAATGAAATGGGTTTTAATAACCCTATGAAGCTTGGAGGCTAATTGCTAAAGAGACAAGATCTCAATTAAAGACTTTTTGCTCCTCAGATGACCTTGATAAATTTGAGAAAAATATTCTGCGCAATCATGATAAAGTGTGTCAGTTTTATGAGTCAATTCGACGTAATGGTACACCAACTCCTGATAACGTAAAGAAAATGGATGCTTGCAGCATATTATCCTCCGAAATTTGTGACCTTGTGAAAAAGCGAAAAGAAAATGTAGATACTTTCAATAAATATCTGGAAAAGGAAAGAGTAAGGATACAACTTAGCAGGGAAGAGTATGGATCTGTTTTTGGTAAAACTAATACAGAAACTGTAGCCTCAGAGTTGAATCAGTCACTGGGTTCTGTTGGCAAACTATCCCATGCTACTTCTAAAGCTTCCAGCAAACGAGCTGATGCAGAAGCAGATCTTGCAGCTAAATTAGAGCAAGCAAATGCCACACAAAGATTAAACGTCCAACAGGCAAAGCTTGACAAACTAGAAAATGAGTGGAAAGCAGAGGAAACTCAAATGCTGACAGAAATACAGCAAAGGCAGGCTAAAGTAAAATTAAAGCTTGAGGAAGAAAAAATAAAGTTACAGCAGCTTAAAGCTGATAGTGAGGTGGCAGTTGCAGCTGCTCGTGTAAGGGCTTATAACAATTTTGATGTTTCAGATGGTCAAAGTGAAGATGTCAAAATTTCTTTCGATAGCCCAAACTCCTCATACCAACCTTTGTTGAACCCTCAAGCAACCCCTTTTGAACCTCGACCTGCTCCATTTAAACCCACTCCAGAAGCTAGTTTGACTGAAGCTATTGCAAATACTTTTGCTTTAAGTCGATTACCTGTGCCAGAACCAGCCTTGTTTAATGGTGATCCTTTGAAATTTGTTGACTGGAAAGTGTCTTTCTCAGCCTTAATCAATAATAAGCCCCTCCCAATCAGTGAGAAAATGCTTTATTTAAAGAGTTATCTAGCAGGTGAAGCTCGAAAAGCAGTGGAGGGATTCTTTTATAGAAATTCGGAGGAGGCTTATAATGGTGCCTGGGCAGTTTTGGAGGATCGATATGGCAGTCCTTTTATCATTCAGCGTGCCTTTAGAGACAGATTAATGAAATGGCCAAAAATAGCTGTTAATGACTCCAAAGCACTGAGAGAGTTTGCAGACTTTCTTTTAGGTTGTGTTGAAGCGATGCCACACGTAAAAGGTCTTTCCATCCTAAACGACAGTGAAGAAAATCATAAATTACTTAGAAAACTTCCAGAGTGGATAGTTCGTAGATGGAGCCGAATAGTTGTTGAAGAGTTGGACAGTTGTGGTGATTATCCAAACTTTATTAAATTTACAGAGTTTGTGCAAAAGAAGCTAAAATTGCTTGTAATCCTGTCACCTCCTCTCTAATGGCAAAACCAGCTGTAGAGAGGACTCCAAAAGGAGCAAAAACATTTAAAACTAGTGTTGAGGTAAAAAAGTCCAGCTTCAATGTTGCTGAAAAACCAAAGCCACCCTGTCTGTTTTGCAATAATGCAACTCATGGTATAGCTAAATGTCCCTCATATGCATCAAAGCCCATGGATGAAAAGAAAGCCTTTATCCATGAGCATCGTTTGTGTTTTGAATGCTTGAGAAAGGGTCATAGCAGCAAGGAGTGCAAAAAGAGACATGCTTGCAGCATCTGCAATAGAAAGCATCCAACTTGCCTCCATTTTGAGAGAGAGTCTGTACAGATGCCGAGCAATAGCTCTGGTGTCTCTGGTGGTTCTGCAGTGAGTGAGGTCCATAATGTTATGTCCCATGCGCTGACACAGCATACTCTGTCAACCTCCAGCATAGTTCCTGTACTTGTATCTTCAGAAGCTGAGCCTCAAAGGGAAATTCTCACTTATGCTCTTCTGGACACTCAAAGTGATTCCACCTTTGTTTTGGAGGATTTAGTTAAATGTTAACACTCGGCCAGTTCAACTTAAGCTAAGTACGATGACTTCTATTAATACAGTCATAGAAAGTAAAACTGCTAGCGGTCTGCAGGTAAGGGGTCTGAACTCTGAAAGATTTATTAAGATACAGGAAGCTTATTCTCGTGACTTCATTCCTGTAGATAAGTCCCACATCCCCACCAGAAGTACGGCGCTTAAGTGGCCACACCTTCACCATTTGGCCTCGGAGTTGGCACCACTTCAGGACTGTGAAGTGGGACTTCTCATAGGCTATGACTGTCCTTTGGCTTTGGCTCCCCTAGAGGTGGTCACAGGGCATGATAATGAGCCTTTCACACAGCGAACTGCTCTTGGGTGGAGTATTATAGGGTCAGCAAATCCTCACTTAGATAGGCCAGGCAGCCACAGTTTTGTGCATCGTGTAGCTGTAAAAGAAATCGCAGTACCTCCTGTCACAGATATTTTGAGGGTGTTAGAACCAGATTTCAATGAGAGGAGCTATGAGGATAAGTATGTGTCGCAGGATGATGTCCACTTCATACAGTTTCTTAGCAGCAACATAAGTCAGAATGAAGATGGACACTATCAAATGCCCCTTCCTTTTAAAGACCATAATCCACCGTCTTTACCAAACAACAAGAGACTTGCTACAGTTAGACTGCAACACCTAAAACGAAAGCTAAATGCTAATAAACAGTACCATGAACAGTACAGTGCTTTCATGGAGGAGGTAATCAGCAAAGGTGATGCAGAGCTAGCCCCTGTAGCTTCGGAGGGTAAGAACATTTGGTATATTCCTCATCATGGGGTATACCACCCGAGGAAGCCTGGAAAATTAAGAGTTGTTTTTGATTGTTCCGCAAAGTTCAGTGGCATCTCTCTAAATGACACCCTTCTTACAGGTCCTGACTTGATTAATTCTCTGGTGGGAGTTTTGTGCCGTTTTAGAAAAGAACAGGTTGCTGTGATTTGTGACATCAAGAAAATGTTCAATCAGTTCCATGTTGCACCAGAGACTCGGGACTACTTAAGGTTCCTTTGGTGGGAGGGGGGAAATTTAGATTCTGAGCCAAAAGAGTACAGAATGACAGTACATCTGTTCGGTGCTGCCTCATCACCCGGTTGTGCAAACTTTGGGTTGAAGTACCTTGCCCAGCAGCACAAGGCTGAGCATCCTGTTGCTGCAGATTTTGTGGAGAATAATTTTTACGTGGATGATGGTTTAGCCAGTGTTGCAACCGTCAAAGAGGCAAAGGAGTTGATTGTTGAGGCTCAAGAACTGTGTAAGTGTGCTGGTCTAAGACTACACAAATTTAATTCAAACAGCGAAGAAGTGCTTTCTTGTGTCGCTGCATCAGAAAGGGCATCAACAACAGACCCTCTCAAGCTGAATCCAGAGGTAACACCAGATTACATACTTGGGATTCAGTGGTCTATGCTTAATGACTCCTTTAGCTTTGACGTTAGCGCAAAGGACCGTTTTCCAACTCAGCACAGTATTTTGTCAGCTGTTGCTTCCCTGTACGACCCACTTGGGTTCTTGGCTCCTTTTTCCTTAAGTGGACGAAAAATTTTGCAGGAGTTGTGTCAAAAGGGTATTGGGTGAGATGATCAAATTCCAGAACACTTGCGTTTGCTGTGGGAGGAGTGGATTAATGGCCTCCAGGTATTGAAGGAAATAAAAATCCCCAGATGTTACTACCCCCCGAATTTTGGCAAAATACTAACTGTAGAGTTGCACCATTTCTGTGATGCCAGTAACACAGGCTATGGTTCGTTCTCGTATCTCAGATACAAAAATGACAAGGATGAAATCCACTGCAGTCTCGCCATGGCCAAGGCAAGGGTAGCTCCCACAAAGGTCACAAGCATTCCAAGGTTGGAACTTTCAGCAGCAGTGACATCAGCTAAAATAAGTGCAATGTTAGAGTCAGAGTTAAAGATGAAAATTGACAGGGAGTATTTTTGGACTGACTCACAGGTTGTATGGGCTTACATTAACAATGAAGCTAGAAGGTTTCATGTGTTTGTTTCAAACAGAGTGCAATTAATCAGAGAGCTCACAGATCCAAAGAATTGGCATCACGTGGAAACGCTGCAAAATCCTGCTGACCATGCCTCAAGAGGTCTGAGTGCTGCAGGCATCTCTACAAGCAACTGGTTATCAGGGCCAAACTTCATTTGGGAGAAAGAGGTGCATCCACCTCACAAACCCTCTCCTGAGCTTCTTGTTGGAGACCCAGAGGTGAAATCAGTTCATGTGTCTGTGACAAAGGTTAGCCCACAAGCAGACATTCTACAGCACCTGGAGAGGTTTTCCTCTTGGATCACACTGGTCAAAGTGATTGCTAGAATAAAAAGACTAGGCTCACGGTTAAAACAGGTTGAGTTAGTTACAGTAGAAGAGCGCAAGGAAGCTGCAAAGATACTCGTCCAGCTCGTCCAGCAGCAAGCCTTTCCTGAGGAGCTTAGAGCTCTTAAAAAGGTAACAGTCGGTAACATTCAAAAATCCAGCCAGCTTTTTAATCTCAATCCTGTTCTGCATGATGGACTTCTTTGTGTTGGTGGGAGACTTACAGGGTCAACCCTTACTCAAGAACAGAAGCATCCAGTTATTCTCCCAAAGAATAGTCACATCACTAATTTGATTTTGTCTTATTACCATAATCGGATTCACCATCAAGGCAGAAATCAAACATTGATGGAGCTCAGGACAAATGGGTTTTGGGTAATTGGTGGAAGCAAAACAGTTGCAAAATTAATACACAGTTGTGTGCAGTGTCGCAGGCAGAGAAGACCAGCTGAGGAGCAAAAAATGTCTGAACTCCCTCATGAACGCTGTGAGGCTTCAGCCCCCTTTGAATTCTGTGATATGGACTGTTTTGGTCCATTTGTTGTCAAAAATGGTCGCAAAGAGATCAAAAGATATGGGTTAATTTTTACATGCCTTGCTTCTAGAGCTGTACATATTGACATGTTGGATGATTTCCATTTTATTGGAGCCAACAATGAGTTCAAAGAGGGACTGAAGCAATCTGAAGTTGGAGCAATTGAGGCATTTCTGGCTGAAAAGCAGTGCAAGTTTGTTTTCAATGCACCCTCAGCAAGTCACACTGGTGGTGTTTGGGAATGACAGATCCGCACTATCCGTAATGTTCTCAATGTAACAATTTCTCAGTGTTCAAGAGGTATAGATGACTCCTCTCTCAGAACTCTTTTCTATGAAGCAATGGCAATTGTTAACAGTCGCCCTTTGAGCGTGAATACTCTTAATGATCCAGCATCTTTGGAACCCTTGACTCCAAATCATTTAATTTTAATGAAATCCAAGATTGCGCTGCCACCTCCTGGTAATTTCCTTAAGGAGGATCTGTATGCAGTAAAAAGATGGCGCAGAATTCAGTACTTGACAGAACAGTTTTGGAGCAGATGAAAGAAGGAGTACCTCTTAAACATTTCTTTGAGACAGAATTGGTGGGTTCTAAGCCCAACTTAAAAGTCAATGACATTGTTATTGTAGCAGCATAGGAGTACATCCATATCTCCCTATGCAGCGTGTTTCACTTAAACAGAGCTCACTGCTGGCCAATCATTGTGTAGGGGGAGTGTATTTAAGTAGCGATCCTCCCCCTGCTCTTTCTTTGCACTTACGTCTGTGTTCTTCCGGGTCGAGCGTTTGACTGAGACAGGTAGGTCTGCGTGGTGTGTTTTGGGGATATTTTAGGTCATGTAGTAGTCCTTATCGCTCTTATTTTGTGCCGCAGAGTGATCGGTGTGTTGCCGGGGCATACGCGTCTGTCTGCATCGTATTGTGGTGAGTGTTATCTCTCCCTCTCTCTCTGCTGCTGTGCATGCTCGTAGCTTGCTAATGCTAGTGTGGTCATAGGTGAGACGCCCATAGCTGCCTGGGGCTATCTCCCCCTCCCTCCTCTCGTGTGCATGTGTCTGCTGCTGCTTAGAAGGTATGTAGAGTTATTAATATAGGTACGTAACCGCATCATTGTCAGCCATATCACTAATTTTAACATCTGTGATAGGTGTAATTTGCCTGGATGCCAGCTAACACTGCCGCTGCATGTGACGTCATTGCCAGCCGCCTGAGAACGCTGCTGCTTTGTTTCTGCTGGTTTGTCTCCGTGTTTTGCCTCCACTGCTTTGTCTGCACTTTCGCTGTTTGCCTCAACTGACTGCTCTTCCGTTGCTGTGCTACGGCTTTCTACTGGCCTGTTCTGCCACTGCCCCGTCTCGTGGCTTCACCTGGCTGGTAGCTTAGCGCTGGCAGCCTCCATAGTTGTCTGCCTTCTGAACTGCTCTGTCTGCTGTGATCAGCCTACTGGTAGACGTTAACTGACTTGCCAGGCTGCTCGGCCTCTTCTGACAGACAGACGCTATGTCCAATTCCTTTATTTCTGAGTTTAGCTTATATTTTAAGTGTGTGTTTTGGTGGTGGGGTTTTATATCCCTTTTTGTTTAGTTACAATTGCATACGTTTTCCTTTTTTTGGTTAGATTATTTCTACAGGTTTACCTTTTTGGTTTCGGATCATTTTGACTTTGTTATACCTTCTAGCTTAGTTGTCTTATTTGATTTTGGGTATTTGGTGGGTTTTCTTTGAGTAATTTCTTCTTTTGTTTGATCATAGGTTGTTTTGCTTGTTTAATTTGTGTGTTTAATGGTTTCACCTTTAAATCAGTTAGTATACTTTTGTTATTTTTGTTTAATTGCTTTATTATTTTGTTTCGACCCCACTAATTGTTTTATTCCCTTTTCAGTTGCTGAGGACCGGTGGTGGTGCTGGTGGTCTGGGTGGCGGTATCCCCTCCTTCTGTGTGCGGTACTCCCCTGGGATTTGGTTATTGCACAACCCTGAGTGTGTGTCACGTGTGTTGGTGCTTTTTGGTTTGTTTTGGTGGATCCCTCCTCCCCTTCACTAGCCCATTGTCCATCTGGTAAGCCTCAGCACCTGATTAGGTTTCCCTCTCCCTTTCTTGTGGGTGTGGTATTTTAAAAAAGGATGTTTAAAACTTGCAAATAAAATATATTTTTTTATAATGTGAACCATGTCTCAAGCCTCGTGAGTAGAACAAACCTGTGTGTGCTTTAAGAGGGAAAAGCAAAAGCAAAAGAAATTGACTCTCTGGGTGAAATTCCCAGGGTGGCGTTGTCTGGTCCTTGAAAATCTCTGGTGTAAGCTAGTATTCCTCCACTCGCTATCACTGCCACATTATTATTAAAGAAGATGTACTTCCAAGAAATGAGTGGCGTTTGGGGAGAGTGGTTGAAGCTACACCAAGTTGTGATGGGTTAGTGCGACGAGTCAAAGTGCAGATTGGAGATCGAAAGATTGCATCAAAAAGGGAGCAGCCCTTCAAACCAACAATTATTGAACGGCCTATTCAAAAATTAGTGCTGCTTCTAGAAAGTAAGTAGGATTATTCTGTGCTGAATATGGAAATCTATCTCCCTCATACCAGACATCATTTATTCATTTATGTTCAGTTTGTATCTGTTGAGGTTTTTATTGATTTATTGTTAAATCCTGTTAAATTTACATTTGCTGACCTTGCAATTTAAATTCAAACATGATTTGGTAGGAGTGTAAGTGCCCGGAGTGCGGGTGGCCCCCTGCTGTTTGGGAACACTTATTTTCTGTGCTCCGGTAATGCTATAAAGGTCAGGGAGGTGTCGTCACACGCCAGATTTGTTTGTTGCCCGGAGCCTTCGTGTGTGCACGTGCAAACAGAAATGTAAAAGGTATGTAGCTGCCTTAACTATGTAAACTTGTTTTGATTTTTTTTTTTTTTGTTGTTCATGCTTTTAATTGTATTATGGTGTTGTTTATCAGCAGTGAATGATGACAAGCGGGATTTTTGTTGTTGTCTGCATTCTTCTGCACCCTTTGGCAGGCGATTCGAGGTAAAGAATAGTATATTTTTCTAAACACATACCTCTATTTTTTCTAGCGCCTTCCATGCTTGTATTTTTAACTTATTAAATGAACTGAGAATTGTATTATTGTTGTTGATGTTTTGCACTGATATTGTATTTATTATGCCTAATATTGATGTTTGTATTTTGTAGTTTCACGGTGTCCAAATAAAGATGAACTTTAAGCACCAGTCAAACTCCGTCGCTGTTTATAAATGCCGAGGGGCTGCTACATATTGTATGTCCTTTGGTAACAGTGCATCAATATCTTGTGATCCCTGCTCATGTTGTTGTGCTGCTGTTGTTACACACTGGAATGAGAAAGAGGAGTCTTCTGTGTGTAGGTATGTGTGGCAGTATGATATTGCTTTTTTGCTTCCAGGCTTGGTGCTCCAGGTGTGTGTCTGCCAATTACCGCCTGGGGGCACTCTATAAAAGGAGGTAGGGAAACCCCTAGAGGCCCTCTTGCTTGGCGTTTCCGCTCCATTTGCTTCCAGGTCAACCAGCATCCGCGGTTCTTCACACGCACAGGTAGGTTAGCTGACGGCTGCCTCTGTTAGGCCCTCTGTTACTTGGGGGATGGCTGCTAATATACATTTTGGTCCCTTAGGAATCTGAGTGTTCTCCCCTGTAGATGACAATGGTGGCAGCATTGATGGGAAATATCGCCTCTCCCTGCGTGGTTTATGAACGGTGGTCGGACTGGTAGGTGACCCTCCTTAGGCTAACCTGTTAGCCCTTGCCTATTTCTTACTTTCTAATCACGATGACCCTATTCTTTGTTTATCAGGGCCCATGGTTCAAAGCAGTGGGAACTGAGGGGACAGCTGCTTTGCTCCGCTTGGCTGTGCTTTGCTCCGCTCGGCTGTGTTGGCTCGCTAGGTGTTACCTGGTTGGGCTGCACTCTCTATGACGGTCGGTGTTGGTACTTTACCTGCTTGCTGCACGGTGTGGTGCCTGGGGCTCCTATAGTGGTGTGGTGCCTGAGGCTCCTATAGTGCATGTGCTCCAGGTTGGCTTAGGAAAGCCATAACCGGACAGACGCTGCACGTGTAACCGGACGCTCCCACACCTCCGAGGCCAACAGAGGGAATTATTTTCAGTGTTGGTAATAACGGCGTTAGAGTATAACGGCGTTACTAATGGCATTATTTTTTTCAGTAACTGGTAATCTAATTAATTACTTTTTCATGCGTTACAACGCCGTTACCATTACTAACAGGGAAATGTGGCGTGTTACTTTGCACCGATGTCAAGCAGCTTTTATCCAACCTGCCTCACCCCCAAATTTCACGGCACACAGAAGCGCCACGCCACGGTCTTGCCCTGGCAGACAAAACCCACTGAAAGGTCGCACCGAGCAGTGCCGTGGTGTGCAGCCCCGTAAGGAGAGGGCCGATCCCCAGAGAGCCACAGGCTCTCATGATGAGCACAGCGATGTCACACACTCATAAAGCATGTTATATTCTGAGAAAAGAAATAAACACCTCACTTTGCTTCTCTAAGGTCCCTTTGCTGGTCTCAACCACACAGCTTTGTGATTTATTCAACTTCTATCTGCCTATATCCTTGTAGAAAATGTGTTTTTGTCATGGATGCAATGTTATGTATTTCTGTACCTCTATGATTTACTTCTTCGTCCATGGTGTCGTGTTGTCTCTGGGACCCTCTGACCGACTGCTGACGCTTGTGCCTCCGGTTTTTACATAATGACAAACAATTGAGGAAATTTACGTTCGAGCATCCGTGCATTCTGTTTTATTTTGAAACTTCTGGATACTCCACACATTGACTTCCTGTCTGGTGCTTTCTTAATGACAGTGAATTTACGAGGTTTGGAAGTGGCCGTGCAGAAAGTAGTCCTGAAGCGAATCTTTGAATCAAGCTGCGCGTTGGTGAAGCGTACTGCAGAGCACTTCGCTCCCATTCTAGTCTATCAGGAAAATTCCCCTGCACGTGCTGTTGGAGAACTGATGATGTCAGAGCTGCTGCAGCAGGTAACAACAAGGAAGGACACAGAGACGGAGACACACAGTTCAAGAGGAAAAGCTTTTTTAAAAAAGTAACACATCAATTACTTTATCTGGTTACTAATTACATTTATGAAGGAGTAATTCCATTAGTAATTCAGTTACTTTTTTGGGAAAGTAACTACTAACTATAACTAATTACTTTTTTGAAGTAATGTGCCACTGATTAATTTACAGACTTTGGGGTTTGGGGATTAAATAATTGATTTCATTTTCGTTGTGGTTATTTTCCCTGTAGGATTTACTAGTTATGGTTTTATTTTCTTTGTGATTTATTACATTTTGTTTTGTTGTGATCTGGTACTTTGGGATTTATTAGTACTTGATTTTGTTTACATTGTGGTTAATTTCTGTTATTGGTTTATTACTAATTGATTTCATTTGTTGGGTTAATTCCCTTTTTTGGGGGGGTTACGATTTAGTTTATTTACTTTGAGAGTTTAGTTCAGGTATTTGTAGTTGGGTATACATTTATTTAGAGTAAGGTTTTTCTTGAATGTCCATTCTTTTTGCTTCCTTTTCTCTGGGTGGTTGGGTTTATTGGTTTGTATGTATTTTGTTTTTGTTATTAGTTAGGGGGATTAGTTATTCCCTATAATTGATATTATTTTGACTAATTTGGGGCATAGTGGGATTCTTTTTCTTACTACTATTTGAATTATTTAAGTTTGTAGTATGTTCAGTTCCCCCACCTAACTTTTTTTCTTTGTCCTTTCAGAGCTGGGAGCCATGGGTGAAGAAGCTGGTGTCCAGGGTGGTGGTGTTTCCCTTTTTGGTGTGCTGTGTTCCCTGGTTTGGGTCCCCCCACTTCCATGTCCTTGTGAGTGTGTTTGTCACGAGTGACTGGGGTGGTTTTCCTTTATGTAGGTTTCTTTGGGGATAAACCCCTCCCCCTTGTCTGCCCTTCTTCACTCCTGGTATGCCCCAGTCTTTGTAGGGTCCCCTTTTAGCCCCCCCATCCTTTTAGTTGGGTCTTAATCATTTTAACGAAATTGTGTAATAAAGATAATATTGTCTAAAACTGGAACCACGTCTTCTGCCTGCTCAATAACGGACCTGTGTCCTTAAAGTAAAAAGGGGTGATTCCTTGGGTGACATTCCCAAGGTGGCGTTGTTGAACATTTAGGTTTAGTTGGAGGAATTGGGGGGTCCAATCCCTCACCTTTAATTCCTCTCCCCCAAACTTCCATTGTATGCCACAATTTGGCGTTGTTGGCAGGATATTGTTCTAAGGTAGAGACGTGTGCTCCAGTTTTTCTTTCTTTGTCCTTTGTTTGGTTTTGAATTTTATCCATGCTGAGTATATTTATGTTGTGCACAACTAAGTATTGATCTGGTGTATTGTTAAAAAGCAAAGCAGCTGTTGCTCCCAGTCGTATCTGTAGTGTTTACTGTAAGGATTGCTGTGCCACTAGTTATTTACCACTCCTCTGCTCATTGGTCGGGGCACTGCAATGGAGACAGAGTTAGAAGAGTCGAGGGGCTTGGTTGCGCAGCTAAAGGCAGACAACGAGAGGCTGCGGCAAGAGCAGGCTGTGCCTGTGCCTGGCCCTAGCACTGCACCTTCTACTTCTGCTGCTTCCCCTACTGATAGACTGGTCTTTGCGCCTCGGGATAGAAAATGTCCCATGTTTAGAGGGAAAGTGGGTATAGGGCTGGATGAGTGGCTTGAGGAGGTGAAAGCCTGTATGAGAACTCGCCATCTTTCCACCCCAGATCAGGCTTTCTTCCTGTTCGACCACCTTGAAGGAGAGGCTAGGGAGGAGGTAAAATATCATTCTAGTTCCGAACACGCTGACCCCGACTGTATTATTGCTATCCTACCTGAACTTTATGGATGTGCGGAGTCGTACGTTGCTCTACAGGAGGCATTCTTTTCTAGACAGCAACAAGAGGGTGAAACACTGCAGGAGTTTTCATTAGCCTTGTGGCGCTTAATGGAGGCAGTTAAACAGAATGCGCCAAGAGCCATCCCCAATGCTGAGGAGCTTTTGGGGGATCAATTTGTGGAGCATGTGTTAGAGGGGGCTCTACGTCGTGAGCTCAAACAGTTTGTGTGCAGGCAGCCTAACGCTGACCTACTTGAAGTGAGAGCGGAGGCCATCAGGTGGGAGCGGGAGGGCTTACCGGGGGGTGCTAGGGGTATAAGCCATTCCGTCCCTTCTGTTCTCGGCCTCCAGTATGCCACACAGGGTAGCCCTCAGGCGACGGCTGACACTCCCCGGACGTCAGAGTTAAGTGCAATGAGGGAGATGTTGAGACTTCAGCAGGAGCAGCTGAACCAGCTGAACAAAAGCATTTCCCTGATGCATCAGTCTTATCATCCACATGCGGCCCAACCAGCGCCTCACCAGGCCCGCCCTGCTACTCGCGGCCCGGTTATTTGCAGAAGATGCCAGCAACCTGGGCATTTTGCACGGGAGTGTGATGGAGTACGTGTTCCCTCTCGGGCCCCACCTCCTGTACCCTCTTAGTCCCAGCGGTCTAATAGGCCCCCAAATACTGCTCGGCCTTCAGAAAAATAGCACCCGCCGAACTGCAGAGCCACAGTTTGGGGGGTGCAGACACTGGCTCCAGAGTGTTCCCAGGCATGGTTGAGGAAGCTGCCATGCTCATGTCGTCTTGTCCACATTTAGATGTGTGCATGGGTGACATAAATGTCCCTTGCTTGGTGGACACCGGGTCCATGGTGTCTACCATAATGGAGAGCTTTTTCCTTGCCCATTTCGCATCTCGGGGTCAAGAAAAACTCCAAAAGTGTCACTGGCTGCAGCTTAGGGCAGCCAATGGTTTGGCAATCCCTTACACCGGCTACCTGGAGCTGGATGTTGAGCTCTGTGGGAAACTGATTTCACGGTGTGGAGTTTTGGTGGTGAAAGACCCCCCAAGTGGTAACTCTTCATCAGTCCCTGGTGTTTTGGGGATGAATATCATTTGTAAATGCTACTAAGAGCTTTTTGGGCAGCATGGTGCAGCGTTTTTCAATTTACCCTTGGTTTCCGAAGCCCCATCCAGTGTTCTCCAGGCTTTACAAAGGTGTCATCGGGCTAGTGCACGAGACTCCCCAGCCAAGGTGCGTAGTAAAAAGGCGTGCCTTGTTCCTGGTGGCACTATGAAAGTTGTTAAGGCCACCTGTTCTGCGCACTTTTCTGGTTCAACTGTGCTTTTCGAACCATTGGACTCTGTCCTTCCAGCTGGGCTGCTGGCCTCCCCGGCGTTAGTTCAGGTGGAGGGAGGCACCGCTTATATCCCGGTAGTAAACATGGGTATGACTAACATGCTGCTTTATCCCCGCACTATTGTGGGTACTTTATCGGAGGTGAGTGTTGTTAGCCTTCCAGCAGGAGTCACCGAAGTGCCATCAGTGGTGGCCTCTGTAGCCTCTCAGTCTGTCTCACAGAGTGTCAACAATCAGGTCCAGGGGGTTGATTTGTCGCCTTTGCCGCCTAAAGAGCAGGCTAAGGTAAGGTCACTTCTGACCAGGTAGCAGTCTGTCTTCTCCACGGGTGATGGTGACTTGGGCTTTACCACTCTTATAGCCCATGAAATCCCCCTCCTGGATGAGGTGCCGGTGAGGCAACGCTATCTGCGTATCCCTCCAGCTGATTATGACATGGTTAGAGACCACATCAACCAGTTATTGGAGACCCAAGTAATCAGGGAGAGCTGCAGCCACTACACAGCCCCGACTGTGTTGGTTAAAAAGAAGGATGTCAGTCCTCGGATGTGTGTTGACTACAGGCCACTAAACAGCAAAACTAGGAAGGATTCTTTCCCTCTTCCTCGCATCGAGGAGTCCCTGGATGCTCTGACCAATGCACGCTGGTTCTCCACCATGGATTTGACAAGTGGGTATAACCAGGTACCGGAGGCAGACCGCCACATATTGAAGGATCAACTTTATTCTGAAAACACAGAAACACAGCCACTTTACAGACATGGTTCACAATCGCTTCACGGTGCTACCCATGCTGGTCCTTTACCAGCCCAAAAATACACATTTTTATATTAACACTGGTAAGTAGCACAAGTACTTTGTTTTAATAACGTCCCTGTGAAGAGTAACTAAAATACCCTCTGCTAAATAATTTTATTTGGAAGAATGAAAGAATAAAATAAACAATGTAAATCACAATTCTCATCCATGTTATTTCTTCAGCTTTCAAAAATATTCATTTAGAGCAGGTTCGCATTTTCATCCTTAAAATAAAGTACCTACTTTGCATTAACAACTTTGACCATGTAATCTTGTCAATAACTTGAATGAATCACAAAGGGCAGAAGCGATTCCTCGGATTATCCGGGTAATTTGATTACAAAAAAATCCCCTGACAAATTCTGTGCCTCAAGAATTCATTTTTCATTGCTCTGTTAACATAGATGCGCAACTCAGATTGTTAAATCATGCAGGAAGAGAAAAGAGAGGCCATTAAGTGAGAAAAGGGTACCAACAATTTATCCACGTGTGTATGCCTTAAATGGAATATGATCGCTGCTGCTGGTGATCATGCTATCTTTTGAACCTTGAACCTGCAAGTCCAAAGTTGTTTAACTTTTTTCTGACTGCGTCATAAACCTGAAACAACCAGGACAAAGGTTGTTCCTGTGTGTCACTGAGACGAGACGAGAGATGCACAACGAGACGCATGTTTAGACCCTCTGTTAGATGTAGATCGGGCAGCTGCCTAATCCAGAGGCTAAGGAGAAAGGATCACAGAGACCCTCAGGGACGGAGAGCAGCTTCAGTTTTTCTGTTGCGTCTTTAGTTCACTGAGACAAAATGGCGTCCAGGTTGGAGCGGGACTTGAGCTGTCCGATCTGCCTCGACATTTACAGAGATCCTGTGATCCTGTCCTGCAGCCACAGCTTCTGTAGAGAGTGTGTGGACAAGAGCTGGAAGGACAAGGCCATCAGGGAGTGTCCACTTTGTAAGAGGAGACATTCAAGGAATTATCCTAACCCAAACTATGCTCTAAAGGACTTGTGTGAGACGTTCCTTCGGGAGAGAGGTCAGATAGCTGCAGAGTCTACAGAGTCTCTCTGCAGTCTGCACTCTGAGAGGCTCAAGCTCTTCTGTCTGGACCATCAGGAGCCGGTGTGTCACATTTGCAGAGATTCAAGATTACACACCAAGCACAGATTCATACCCATCGATGAAGCTGCAGAGGAGCACAGGAAGAAACTTCAGGACATTCTGCAGCCCTTAAAGGAGAAGATGAAGCTTCATGAAGAAGTCAGAGTGAAGTTTGATCAAACTCTGAGACACATCAAGGTCCAGGCCCGACGCACAGAAGATCAGATCAAGGAGACGTTCAAGAAGCTCCACCAGTTTCTGCAGGAGGAAGAGGAGGCCCGGCTGAGAGCTCTGAGGGGGGAAGAGCAGCAGAAGAGTCGGAGGATGAAGGAGCAGATGGAGGCTCTGAGCAGAGAGATAGAAGCTCTTTCACAAACACTCAGAGACACTGAGGAGCAGCTGAAGGCTGGAGACATCTCATTCCTGAAGAACTACAAGGCTGCAGTGGAGAGGGTGCAGTGCCCCCTGCCGGAGGATCCACAGCTGCCATCAGGAGCTCTGATGGACCAGGCCAAACATCTGGGCAACCTGGGCTTCAACATCTGGACAAAGATGAAGGACCTGGTCTCCTACTGCCCAGTCATCCTCGACCCAAACACTGCTGGGTCAAAGCTCATCCTGTCTGAAGATCTGACCTCTATGAGACGAGGAGAGAAGCAGCAGCTTCCGGAGAATCCAGAGAGATTTGATCTTTACCCCTGCTCTGTCCTGGGCTCTGAGGGCTTCAGCTCTGGAGCTCACAGCTGGGAGGTCCAGGTAAAAGACAGCAGACTCTGGGAGCTGGGTGTGTTAGCAGAGTCTGTCCTGAGGAAGGGAGACACGCAGTCTGGATCATGGTCAGTGAGGCTGTATGATGGTAAATTCAGGGCTTTCTCACCACAGTCAGACTCTATCCTCTCGGTGAAGAAGCATCCAAAGATGATCAGAGTGGATCTGGACTGTGACAGAGGACAGCTCTTGATCTCTGATCCTAAAACTAACACAAACCTGCACACCTTTACTCACCCATTCACTGAGAGGATGTACCCTTACTTTGGAACTTTGGACAAACACGCTGTGAAGATCTCACCAGAGAAGATCTCTGTGGCTGTGAAACAGAAGTAGAACTTGATGATGACGAAGGTGTAGATATGAAAGAAATGCTGAAGGTGTAGATGATGAAAACTCAGGTAACTTTTGTGAAAAATGGACAGAACAATGCCTTTGAATTGAAAAACAATAACAAATCCTTCAGTCGATTATTTTGAGGTGTCTGTCGGGGCCTTTCTGTGTGGAGTTTGCATGTTCTCCTGGTGCATGTGTAGGTTCCCACAGACCTGACGGCCTCCCCTCATGCCTGTCAGGTTATTTGGTAGCTCTGTATTGCCCTTAGATATTGGTGGTGTGTGTGTGTGTATGTGTGTGTGTGTGTGTGTTTGTGTGATTGGTTGTGTCCTTTTATATGGCCCTGTTATTGCGGAGTGTACCTGGCCTCTTGCCCGGTGTCACCTGGGGTAGGCTGGAGCTGAGCCCGTCCCCCTCCCTGAGTGGAATCACTGACTGGATGAGTCGTGGTCAATTGGAGGGAGGTGATTTAAATAAGAGCTGAGCAGGATGTTGTTTTTCTACTGCAGCCGCAGTATGTGCATGCAGAAAGGAGATGTGCACTGAGGTCAGGATTCGTGCATCAGACTGTTGGTTTCTCCTGCTGAGTGACCCAACAAGAGTGATATTGGAGGCAGGAAACAGGTGAGCACTTCAGTTCACCTGAAAGGGACTTTTTCAGTAAGCTTAGTTGTTATTGATGATGTTAATCACAGAAAATGCAGATTTATGTTGTAAAAATGACTAGTTAAACACAGTATGCACAATATTATATGTTTGATATTGTTATTGGCCAACATTAGCTTAAGAAATTAAGTTTTGGTATTGGTCGCTTTTGACGTTTTTGCAGATATTTATATCCGATATATCTAGGCCATATATTTTGGTCATATATATTGACTGGAATATCTGCAAATTACAAAACTACAATACTGATGCACCTTCTCATCACTGTATTGGTACTTGCAATAATCAAGGCTTTCATTTTTGCAAGAGTGAAATGCTGTTTTTCTTGTTTCACATCTGTTCCTTGCAAAAAATATCCTGTAACACCGACAGAATCATGTCCATTTTTGTTTAGTACAGGGCTTGTGCTCTTGACCAGAAATATCGGTACCTGCGAAGATGATTTAAAAAATATTGGTATATCTGGTATCAGCAAAAATTCAATATCGTGCATCCCTAAGTTAAACTTTTGGAGCCAGAAGGTTATGCTGAAGATGCAACACTAATCAGCCAGAGCCACAGGATGAAGTCCTGCAGCGACTCTGACTTTAAAGCTTTGATTGTTTATCCAAAATGATTTACTCATAGTGCCCTTTACTAAGTTATTTTTTTTCCGAATTCTTTTATTTTTTCCAATATTCCATTTTCTTCAGCTTTAGCTTTTTTAGAATGTGTCTTTTACTCTTACTCAAATTTAACCCTGAGTTACTGTCTAAAGTAATGAAATATAATCACTCACTCTTCAGGTATTTATCTTTACAGGTTCAGTCAACTGTATATTGACATCATTTGCAGAACATTTGATCCTCTGACACACGAGTCGTTAGGAAACTGATCTGCTCTGTACCTCGGAGTTACTTTGGGAGTTTAGTAGCTTCTTTGCCAACTCAGCCGGTGGCTGCTTCGACATGTTTGCATTGTTAATGAGGGGAGGAGGAGATGAAGTGAATCATTATCCCCAGCCTTAGTGATCCCCTTGGAGCATTTTCCCCAGAGATATGTTCCTTTTCATTCCGCTATATCTGTGATACTCTGTGTTGATATTGAATTCCGTTTTTAATGTCCATTTCTGTGATTCCGTTCATGATTCAGTGATCATGGATCTTATAAGGCCATTAATAATGGACCTCACATTTGTTGACATTTGATTTTTAATTTCTATCAAAAAAATCTTGTAAGATATTTTAATTCATGAATCTCTTAACTGCTAAGAAATATGATTAATTAATTACATGTTCTATGAGTAGCAAATCAATGTGTATTTGAAGATGTTTCATCTCTTTATGATGAAGTTATTGACTTTTCTGTCACAGCAAGTTTCTGGTGCTCATTAGAAAGTTCTGCATGAGCACCAGAAACATTATAATTTCTTTTCTCTTGTACCAGTGTTCCCCCAGGTGCTGTTCAGGTGTTATTATTCCATTGTTCTGTCTGGTTCCTCCATGTATTGCAGTGTGCTGTTTAATGTAATATAACTGTTATGTCGGCCCTGTTCTCCATCACAATGGAGCTAAAGATAACTGATTACAAATGGGAAAGGCTTAGTTTTGATTTCCAGTGTAAGAGACTATAAATGTTTTCACTAAAGAAATTATGATGACATTTTTGGGTCTAAAGTTAAATGTTGAGGTCTTAAAAATATTAAACTTGACTTTTAAAATGGTGCAAGACTCCTGATTTAGTGTCTCGATGCTTCAGATTTAAGGGGACAGATAAAGAAGTGCGGTTCATATTCATTATCACCTGAAAGTGTTTACGCTCAGTGATGTGATATCAGTCACTGTGACGCTTCATCAGTTTCAACAATACTTCAGTCGTGCTGATGGTCATTTCAGTTGTTTTTATTCACAGTAGCATCAGCAATATATAAATGAAAACATTAAAATAAGAGACTTATACATTTTTATAAAGCAAAAGTACAATGTGCAGAATCTTTAAGACAAAAGAATTTTCCTTAATAAAGAGCAAAATCAATAAGATAAAAGTGCGACTGTGAACAAGGCCAAAGAGTTTATACTTGTGTGTTTCTGTTCATCCTCTTCAGCTCAGGTCCTCTACCAGAGGTCTGGGAGCTTGAGGGTCCTGCGCAGTATCTTAGCTGTTCCTAGGACTGCACTCTTCTGGAGTGAGATGTCTGATGTTTCTCCAGGGATCTGTTGGAGCCACTTCTCCAGTGTGGGGGTCACTGCTCCAAGTGCCCCGATGACCACAGGCACTATTCTCTCTCTCTCTCTCTCTCCATATATATTTACATGTATATATATATATATATATATATATACATGTAAATATATATATATATATATATATATATATATATATATATATATATATATATATATATATATATATATATATATATATATATATATATATATATATAAATCAAGCAGAATAAAAACTGTCTAATCTTGAAAAGCCTGACATGCAGTTTGTAGATCATAAACACTCAGTGCAGTCTGAATATAAATAACTCTGCAGCACAGAAGACATATTGCACAGGTTCTTAAACAGTAAAAAACATTAATTATGCACAATAAAGTTTAGTGGTAACAGATGAGTGTGAATATTTAAGGAGCCGCAGAGGGACGAGTGGGAGTGTATGATTGGAGACTAACACTCCTCTTACCTGGACTGTACCTCTGTCTCTCTCTCTCAGGTGGAGCATGTGATCATGGTCATGTGTTCACAGCACCTGCAAGAGGCAGAGAGAGGGGCGGGGCTCTGGCCCTCTGCAGACCAGATAGTCTGTTATTGGCTGTCTTCAACCTGGCTCAGGTGCATTTACAGGATCAGTTAAACCACAGGAAGCCCTAAAATGATGGAAAATGATTGACCAATTTTCCATCCAGAAAATGGAAAACGAGAAAAAATTATATGTCCTGGCAAAGCTTGACTTATCCTGGAAAATAATTTTCTAGAGAAGTGTGGGAACCCTGTTTAAGCTTTAATCAGATTATTTACATTCTCTCTGTCAGCTTATTGTTATTTTACTTTATTCATGTTGTCATGCATTAATACTTGTGATTTTTTTTATTATTTGGAGATGAACAATTTTGGGTTTTTGCAGATATTAATTTTGCCAGTATTTAAGCACTATTGCAGATGCTGATATTGTTCATTAAGAGAGTTTTCCAAGATAACCAACCCTTCCTTTAACTATTAAAGCAAAACTGTAAAAATGTTTTTCTGATACACTCTTTATATCCATGCATTAGCTCATACACATGGTTCAGTGCTTCACAAAGGGAGGTGCTGGCAGTTTGAGCCGAGCTTTCTGGTCAGATTATTCCACTGATGGTTTGTTTGTGGAGACATGCTCGGTGTCCCGCTCCCTCTCTCTTTACCAAATATAATCATTAATGAGTGTTTGTCCTTTCAGATCACTAAAGGATGGGATTACCTGTAAAAGAAAATCAAGTCCCCAGGATCAATGGTGCATTTGCTCCATTTGCTAAGGTCACACAGAATGATCCTCAAAGCTGTTGTAAAGGTAACGTTGATTAGAAAGGGTTAGTAACCTGCCCAGACTCAACTCTTGTTCAGGACAGACACATGATCAGGTCTTTGAAAGACATGAACTCTCCTGGGCAGGGTCTGTGTGGCCTGCTGAAGTACGAGTGTCTCAAACTCCAGAACAAAAGCATTTAGGGTCTCTGTTGGGAGGCAGGGGTTTGCTTTGGGATGGTGGGCCTCTGCCTCTCAGAGCTTCACTGAGTTCAGCCTGCAGACAACAATCTGATTATGATCTGACTCATGTTATGGACTTTACTCTGCAGGAGGTCCCGCCTACTTCATCATCTAATTGGCCTGTTATGAATTTGATTGACAGAGTGATTGTCTAATCACCCTGTGGATAAACGTTTGAAAAGTCCTGCCCCTCTCACACTAAGGCCCAATCCCAAACCGCCCCCTACACACTACCCCTTCACTAACGAGTGTCACTCCAAATTTGAGTCACACTCGTAGATAAGGAGGGCACTGGTGGGGGAGGGTATGTAAATATGACAGTATGACAGGCAGGAATGGGAGGCCCTCTTCACTTCAGCGGAAAGGGAAAACTTCGTGGCCATGGCGACAGAAAGACGCCCCGTGTAAGGCTGTTACACTGTGGCAAAGATTATGACCCGCTAGGACATGAGTTACGTTAGTCTAATTCAAATAATTTAAGTGATTCCACATGTCTTTCAATCCGATTACCATCTGACAATTCCAATCAAAGAAATGAATAGTGTTGCCAATTGTGCTCACATTTTATGACGCCAGGGCTGCACAATCATATCAAACGTCAACATGATTTGTTTGTTTCGTTTAATCTTTTAAAACCACGCTTTATGTGATTTTCTGTCAGTGTGACAAAGGTGTGGGGAACATATGGACACCTGGGCACTTACATTCATGTTACTTCCTCTTCCATTTAGACGTTGCACTTCCTGCATACGTTGTTGAAAGCCTGCATCGATGCAGACTCGCTGTTTAAGGGCTGAACGGTCCACTCCCCCTCCGCACTACGTAGTTTGGGATGGCCCTTAATATGGCGGACCCTCCACGAGGACGCACAAACGGAGGGGTAATGGGTAAGGAGAGTGTGTAGGGGGCGGTTTGGGATTGGGCCTCTTTCTCTGAGCTGTTTCCCTAAATAGTTCATAGGTCAAGTCAGTTCTTACTGATTTACACATTTATCACGTTACATTCAATTTAAATGCCTGAAAGAAAATACTTTGAACATTTGGATTAAAGAAGCACATTTCTATTGTAGAAACAAGCTCATTATATGCATTAAGTTAAAAGCTCAGAACCATAAAATCAACAGAAATCCAACGCAGGGCAGATGAACGAACACAGAAATGAATCAGAAATGACCATAAACAGACCACTTTAACATCTTTATTAACAAAAAATACATGCAGCAACATACTCCACACAATCAAAAGAAGCCATCAGAGCAATAGTTTAATGTTTAATTTAATTCTGATAGCTGCAGTAAAACCTCACTGACTCAGTTCATCATCATTATAATCAGTCTTATGTTCAGAATTATTTCTTTGGTTGATTAATATTTTCAAGACCAAGGCATCATTATTATAAGATAATCATAAATTGCATCAGTTCTTAAGGGGAAAATAACCCCTTCCACTCAAGATGTGCCCACTTTATTTACCCCTCCTCAGTCACCTGTATATCTATACTTACACACCTGAACAGATGGAACAGGTAACTCTATGTGTAAAATCAGTCTAATTGAAATAATCAAGATTTTGATCAAAGTATTATTGCCTTGAGTCTTTTAAACCCCTAAAAATACACTTTAACATGTTTGTTCAAGCTGATAATTATCTGATCAGTTATCTTGTTGGACTGGTTCCATGTCAAAACGTTGATCCAAACCATCTGTTAAAGATTTCAGCTTCATTTTGAGCTCATGAGCCAGATGAACAGCTGCTGGCTGAGGGTTTGAGGATGAAGAGGAGGGTTGTTTTATCACAAAGTAAAGTGAGTACTTTCAGGATTAGTGAGGGACAGCTTTGGATACCACCAGTGCCACATTAGTGTGTAAGTGGGCTAAATTACATCAAATACAAAGATGCTCTAAAAAAGACAGTTAACTGAGAAAAACAAAGTCAAATAACCAAAAATAAGATTTAATAACGCCTGTCATGGCCAGGTCACATATGGAAACAAACATTTTATTCTCTGTGGGACTTACTGCTAAATTAAGTTAAAATAAATAATCTAATTAACATAAACAATGCATAATATTCTTAATTGCATGTAAAAGTGCATGTAATTGGCTTTAGCTCATTAGCTTTAGCTTAACTGTGTGGTTTTCACCTGTAAAACCTAACTCTGAAAAAAGCCAGACTTTAATTATGTTGATAAATTGTTAATGTTCTGTCATCTTTTTTGTTCTTTATTAGGTTATGATTTGACCCTGATTGATAATAATGTGGCCCTAATGCTGACCCACACCTTTACTTTATTCTACTGTTGCACAACATGTGCAGTCTGCCATGTGCACACGTGTGAAGATCAAGCTGAAGCAGGGCAGTAAAGTTTATAACACCGTCAGTCACGCCCCAAACCTGAGACGCCATAGTGACTAGTTTGTTATGATGTCGATGCTGGTGCCATATTAGGAGAGGCAGATCCGCCCTATTAGGCTGGACAAGTCAAGGGGCAGTGAGCACATGGAAGCTGAACCAAGAAAACAAACACATCTACAACCTTTTCTGAATAAAAGGGACTCACATTCATATTAAAACATGTACATAAACAAAACATAAATAAGTAAGCAATCTAACAGAAGAATTAGCCCAATAAAGCCAATTGTACCATATTTGATACATACTTTTATAATACCTCTATCTACTCATTATGATCAACAAATTACAAAAAAACATCTGAATACAATCAGATAAATGATAAAATGTCCTCAAATGGATTATCAGTTGCCAAAAACACCTAATGTATCAAATGAGATATGAAAAATCTACATGTTGAATTTTATGGACATTTTGATTTTTATGGATTTAAGCAGAATGTGAAACAAACATTTCAGCTCCAAAAAAATAGAATTTTCTGGCAATAATCTATGGTCTTGGGCCTTAAAGGGTTCAAAAAGGATCAACCCTATGTAGGAAAAGAAGTAGGAGGAAATATAAACTTATTTAATCCTAAACCTCTTTTCTTTGTCAGTTTTAACTCCTCACAAGATTGACTTGGTATCAGCACTGGTGTTTATATAGAAATACAGCTGAGTCTTTGTTCACATCTAATGAGGTGTATATATTAATGCATGGACATATTTTATCATCAAAAACACTTAGCTTTTTACTTTCCTTATTTTTGATGATTTTAATTCTAGTCTGATGTAGGTTAAAAAATGTGTAAATATGGTGCTAAAGCCAGAGACTTGTGTTTATGATGCAGCATTAGTCTGAGCCCCAGGGTGAAGGCCTATGGAGACTAATGCTGCGTTCCATTTACCTCGGAACTGGGAACTAGGAACTGGGAGTGACATCATCTCCGACTTATCGGCGTTCCAGTTGAAGTCTGAAAAAAACATGCTGATCTACCAGGCTATTGTTAGCTGTTGTTAGCACGCCCTGTGTTGTTGTTCACAAATATCACATGAAGAATGTGATTATCACTATGGCAGCATTTTTGTAAATATAAGTCTAACAATACTATGTATACAGCTGATCTAGAGCGACACACCCCAGTCAGAAGTGCAAATAAATGGATTATTACAGGAGCTAAATAACTGTTCACACTGGGGGCATCCATCTTCCATTGTCAACTCGGGGGTGGAGAGGTTTCACCGAGTTGACAATGTAGGATATACCGACCTCGGGGGGCGTTCCAGATAAAATTTCCTACTCGAAACTAGGAAATTCCGACTTCCGACTACAACTGGAACGCACCATAACTCTGATTATTCAAGCATAATTGATCTCAGAGTTGCTGTAAATTCTTACAGGAGGAAAAGATGTTTGTTGTCAGCTGATAACATTTGAATAAATCTGACAGTTTGCATTTTCGAAGTATAAATCACTCCACTCTTGACAGCTTATTCACCCCAAGATAATCTAATCAGTGAATGATTTGCAGCACTTTTACCTTCACCCCTCGTTGTCACCATCATCATCACCACCATCATCATCATCACCACCATCATGTTCTACTTCTGCTCCACATGCACAGAGATCTTCTGTGGTAAGATCCTCACCGGGAGTTTATCCCTCATATCAAAGTGAGGGTACATCCTCTCAGTGAAGGTGTGAGTGAAGGTGTGCAGGTGTGTGTTTGTGTCAGGGTCAGAGAACAAGAGCTTCCCTCTGTCACAGTCCAGATCCACTCTGATCATCTTTGGACGCTTCTTCACAGAGAGGGAAGAGGTCGAATTTGGTGCATCTGCTCTGTACTCGTTATGACTGAACCAAACCGTCCATAATTCAGACAGTGTGTTTCCCATACTTGGGATGGACTCTGTTGACACACCGAGTAACCAGGCTGCACTGTCTCCAACCTGGACCTCCCAGCTGTGAGTCCCAGAGCTGAAGCCCTCAGAGCCCAGGACAACCCTCTCTGGATTTTCCGGAAGCTGCTGTCCCTCCTCTCCCAATCTCACAGAGGTCAGATCTTCAGACAGGATGAGGTCTGGACCAGCAGAGTTTGGGTCGAGGGTGACCGGACTGTAGGACACCAGGTCGTTCATTTTGGTCCAGATGTTGAAGCCCAGGTTGCCCAGATGTTTGGCCTGGTCCATCAGAGCTCCTCTGGGCAGTTGTGGATCCTCTAGCAGGATGCGCTGCTGCACCCTCTCCACTGCAGCCTTGTAGTTCTTCAGGAATGAGATGTCTCCAGCCTTCAGCTGCTCCTCAGTGTCTCTGAGTGCGAGTGAAAGAGCTTCTATCTCTCTGCTCAGAGCCTCCATCTGCTCCTTCATCCTCCGACTCTTCTGCTGCTCTTCCTCCCTCAGAGCTCTCAGCCGGGCCTCCTCTTCCTCCAGCAGAAACTGGTGGAGCTTCTTGAACTGCTGCTTGATCTTAGCCTCTGTGTGTCGGGCTTGGAGCTTGATGAGTCTCAGAGTTTGATCAAACTTCACTCTGACTTCTTCACAAACTTCTAAGTTCTCCTTTTTTCTTCTTGTGTCCCTCTGCAGCTTCATCGATGGGTCTGAAGCTGTGCTTGGTGTGCCTCGCTAACTCTCTGCAAATGTGACACACCAGCTCCTGATGGTCCAGACAGAAGAGCTCGAGTTTCTCATGGTGCAGTCTGCAGAGAGACTCTGAAGCTCTCTGATCTCTCTCCTGCAAGAATGTCTCACACAGTTTCTTTAGAGCAAAGATGGGAGGCAATAATTCCTTGAATGTCTCCCCTTACAAAGTGGACACTCCCTGATGTCCTTGTCCTTCCAGCTTTTCTCTACACACTCTCTACATAAGCTGTGGCTGAAGGACAGGATCACAGGATCTTTATAGATGTCAGAGCAGACTGGACAGCACAAGTCTTCCTTGAACTTGGATGCCATTTTGCCTCAGATAAGCAAACTAAAGACGCAGCAGACAAACTGAAGCTGCTCCCCATTCCTGAGGGTCTCTGTGATTCTTTCTGCTTGAGCTCTAGATCAGTTTGTAGAGTCAGTACCTGTTGAAGTGCAGGTGTTCCTCTCAGTCTGCTCCTGGATTTAGTCCAATAGGTGGTCTGTTTGTCTTAGTGCATATCGTCTCCTCTCAGCGAGGCAGAAAAACAAACCTTTGTAAATAACATGGGCGTAAAAGCTTATAACCGCAGTTAATAAGGTTCAAGGTTCAACAGAGTGATCAACAGCAGCAGAGATCATATTTCCATTAAGCATGTTTTTGCAGCTCATTCAAAGTACACGAGGATTTTTCACAATGAAATGTTTAAAGCTCGGGTCTACGATTTTAAACCGCAGCCTGCCCCCCCTTCCCTCACCTCTCCCCTCCGTGTTCCAAGATCCCGCCCCCAGCTCGTGTCGCCTCATATAACAACAAGCCCCTGGGACTGAGCTACGAGCGACTAGCACAATATATCAGCAGCAAACTCAATCAAAAACAGCTCAGCTCAACTGGAAGTATCAAACACGACAGACATCTCCCTTATAACACACAGCAGTAGCCATTTCAATTGGACCAGCGGCAATGCGGGTCTGGCACCGCCAGAGCAGAGCCGATTGTGGGGGAGGATTAATCTTTCTCGGCCTGTCCTCCACAGCTCAGCTTACAATGCTAACGATTAGCGGCTAACAGGCTAACCCGCTCCACTACAAGTCATTAGCCCGTGCAGGCACAAACTAACCAGAGTTATTCAGCAGACATCTCCCACTGTAGTAAACAAAGCCATTACCTGATCAACCAGGGGCGAAACGGCCGATGCTGAAGGTCTGACGGCCGGCTGAGGCCATTCGTTAGCCCGCTAACAGGCCTCAACCCATGGGCAGAGCTCCGTTGGGCCCTGTGGGAGAGGGAAGCGGCTTCCCGGTTTCGGCGCTAGGCTTTTCCGGCTCCATGATAGGTTCAGTAGCTAACGCTGCTAGCTGCTCACCGGAGGTAGAGAGGGAGGAGGAGGGACCATGGGCATGACGCTGCGTATTGAGGGAGACAGGGGATTGGATGGACTCATAGACCAACTCACGGACCAATTGAACCTTACAGGCTTCTAGGCTTGATTGGTCAGCTAGTATGCAGCTTTGCAGCGGATACACTGAATGGATTTTTTTCGTTCTTTTTGGTCTTTATACTGTGTAGATAGGACCATAGGACCATAACAGCCTTATAAACGGTGTTATTAATATGTACAAAGCCTCCAAATCGTAGACCATAGCTTTAAGTCTGTGCATTTATTTATTTTTTTGTTAGAGACACATCCAGCCAGCAGAACAACATCTGCAAAAAGCAGAGATGAAATTCTGAGATTTGCAGAGTGTACTCTGTCTTTGAGATCCTGTCCATGAAAAACACAAACACTTGATAATGACAAGGGTCTACCCTGGGGTTGGCCAACATACACTGGAAACGTTCCAGTCTTTGAACAACATTTGGTTGTACAAAGACCAGATGACTCTATACAAAGGCAATGGTACCCCATATTTCCATAGTACTCCCCACAAGACCATCTGAGGAACACATTTGCAGGCACTCTTCAAGTCCACAAGGCACATGTATACTGGATAGGCAAACTCCCATGCTCCCTTGGGGAGCTGCACAAGCATGGACAAGGTCTATATTGTTCCTTCTGAATCAGGGGTTCAACAAGAGTCTCCTTTAAACACTGTGGTGTAAGCCTTCTAGCACTCTTTCTGGACCCCTTTTTGAAGGAGGAGACCACAAACCCAGTTTGGCACACCAGAGGCACTGGCCAAGACCTCTATGCGACATTGAAGATGTGTGTCAGCTATGACAGCCCATCATTGTCCTTAGCCATTGTCCATAAGTGGCTGGTGCCTGTCGTGGTGGCATTACCAGAACTGGCATTGAGGGATGTCATCAAGCTAAAGGAGCCTTTTTGACTAGTGGGACTCCGAAGGCAGCTGACAGGTACTGGCAGACAGAGTGGATTGCAGCTTTGGTGGCCGCCAAGGCAAAACCCGAGCATGGGAGGAGTTTGGTGAGACCACGAGAGTGACATCCAAACTACTCCAATGAGATTCTGGTCCACAATCCGGCATCTCGGAGGGGAGAACAGTGTGCTGCCAACACTTTTTATGGTGTGGATGGTGTGCTGTTGACCTCAATTTGGCAAGTCGTGGATCAGTGGAAGGAATTCTCAAGAAGACCTCCTTAGTCTCACAGGCATGTCTTCCACTGAGAGCAGGGCTGCGGGAATCTGTGGTGGGCTCTCCTATCCATGGAGCTAAGGTTGCTTAGGTGGTCAACAAGCTCCTCGGAGGAAAGGCCCACTGTGCAGCATGGCTTGAAAACCAGGAATAGTGCCCCTGGATTTGCAGATTAGGGTGGTGGTCCCTCGTTCCATGACAGGGGCTTGGAGAGGCTGTTGCAAATATAGGGGGATCACACTCCTCAGCCTCCCTGATAAGGGGTACTGGAAAAGAGGGTCTGCCAGATAGTAGAACCTCAGATTCAGGAGGAGCAATGCAGTTTTTGTCCTGATCGTGGAGCTGTAGACCAGCTCTATACCCTCCAAAGAGCCCTTGGGGTGCATCGGAGTTTGCCCAAAACAGTCTAGATGTGCTTTGTCATTTGACAGAATTTCTCGGTGCTGCCAGGGTGTTGACGAGGTCCAGTTTGGTGTCCTCAGGAATGGAATGCTGCTTTTTGCAGATGATGTGGTCCAGGTTGGGTATGACACTTTGCCCTAATACCCCTTTTCCACCAAGCTGGTTCCAGGGCTGGTGCTAGTGCTGGTGCTAGAGCCGGTTCACAATTGGTTCAAGTGTGAACCGGTTAAGAACCGTTTGCTTTTCCACAAACGGGTGCCGACCAGAGAGCTACGTCAGCACGTCAATGTATACGTCTGTATACGTCACGCCAGTTTCCCATAACAACTAGCGAAAAACAATAAGCAAAACAATAAACTTACCAGGCTCTGTGGAGGTTTGCTCCATGGTTGTGTCCTCTTGCATAGACTCCAGCATGGCTGTGGCTGCATTCAATGCCCCAGTAGCGCTGCACGCCGGTCGGTCCCCGAGAACAGCATCGAGCATTTTTTAATGCTGGCTGTTAAAACGTGACCGACCATTGCCACTACGGCCCGGCTGGGTCTTCTGGTCCCTATATTCTTTCTTTATATATTCTTATATTCTTTTCAATCTGTTTTTGGCTTACTCCAACTTCGTCTTTTTAAAAATGTCTCTCTTCCGTGTTTTTACTCTGCTAATCCCGCCCCCACCCCCTGACATAAGCGCGTAGCCCCCGACGTAAAGTGGTTCTTTCTGCTGGCTCAGCAAAGAGTTGGTGCTTGCTAAGCACTGATTTTGAGAGCCAGCAACCGGTGCTTAGTCTGTGGAAAACCAAAGAACTGGTGCTAAGTCTGGCTCTAGCTCCAAACCAGCCCTGGAACCAGCTTGGTGGAAAAGAGGTATAAGTGGAGGAGTTCAAGTACCTCAGGGTCTTGTTCAAGAGTGAGAGATGGATGGAGCTTGAAATCAACAGGTGGAATGGTGCAGCGTCGGCAGGGATGCGGATTATGGTCTAAAAGAAAAAAAGACCTGTGATAATTATAATATTAAAGGGGTTAAATGATTTCAAGTGTGTGCAAAAGTACTTATTGAACATTTTGAGCACATTGCAGCAGTATTGCGATAATAATAACTGTGATAATATTGGTCACAACAACTGTGATACAAAATTGTCATACCATTACATCCCTATAGGGGCGTCGATGCCGCAGTTGGATAGTGTGCTTGGTCAGTTATCGGGAGGTTGCAGGTTTGAGCCCAGCTCTAGGCAACACATGGCAATGTGTCCTTGAGCAAGACACTTAACCCCACTGTTGCGTCAGTGGCATGTAAATGGGCATGAAAGGGCGTGAATGTCTTAGTTGATACTGATGGATAACAAATATAGAAACTCCAAGTCATCAGTAAGTGAATGGGTGTGAATGGATCAGTGTGACCTGTGATGTAAAGCAGCTTCGGGTAGTAAAAGCACTATATAAGCTCAAGTCCATTTACCATTTATACAATAATGCAGTGTATTTTTATATACACATACCTCCAGATACGTATCCAAGTAGACAGAGACAAAGTGGCTGAAATCACATTTGTCTCTGCTGAATATAGACTTAAGCAATCTGTACATGTATAGCGCCATTTTTGTTGAATATAACTTTATTAATGGTAAGCCCCTTGTGGCATCTCATTTTCAAGATAGTCTTCATGCCTGTATGGTTGTAAAGGTATTTATTATTGAGGTATAATCAAAACATTCATGTACAGAGAGAAGAATTTAATATTAACATTAATATCTATTAAAAAAATTATGTATATATATATATATATATATATATATATATATATATATATATATATATATAAACTTTATCTCCTGATTGTATTCTTGTTATTCTGGGCTGCTCCGAATGTTTTGTAACCCTTCCATCCGCCCTGTGGCAAGCCTTAAGTTCTGGCCTGGTTTTAGCAAAGAGAGCAGTTCAGAGAGAGCGGAAATCAGCTTCTCCTCCCTATTTTAAAGTTTGGCAAAACAATATGGTTTCTTGCTTATATCTAGAGGAGATCCAATACTGTATGTCCAATTCACAACCCAAGTTTCAAAAGATCTGGGGACCCTTTATTGAGTACATGAAGAAGGAAAAAAGATCAAACTGTTAACTAAATAATTATGTTTACTTTTATACTGTACCTCTGTAACTGAAATATTTTTAATTTGGCATTGTTATATTCTTCCACTTTGTTTTCAACACAAGACTTAAACTGCTTGGAATTACCTTTATGGACTCTACACCTGGATCCTCATTTCAGTCTTGCACTTAATATGTTGTACTGTCATCCTCTATAAACATTGTTCCTGGTCCGGCATGAACTCTGGCCTTCAGGCCTTCCCTCACTGTACCGTGTGTGGCAGTGTTTGTATATTTACATATTTGTCTTTTTTGCTTGTCTTTTGTTCAGCTTGTACTGTAATATAAAAAAGTTATAAATAAAAAAACAATATCCATAATGAATATGATCCGTAGAGGAATGATGTTGATTAATATAGAAGCATCTAGCTGAAGTGTCATTAAAATGGGTTTAACTGGTCTCAAAGTATCAATTTATTGGCAGGAAGATGATCTGGTATACAGTTGTGCCCAAAAGTTTACACCCCCCAGCAGAATTTCTGATTTTTTGGCCTTTTCTCAGAAGATATGAATGATAACACAAAAACCTTTCTGTCACTCATGGTTAGTGGTTGGGTGAAGACATTTATTGAAAAAAAGATAAGTTTACTCTTTTTAAATCATAATGACAACAGAAACTTCAATATTGACCCTGTTCAAAAGTTTACACCCCCTGGCAGTTTTGGTCTGATAACATGCACAAAATTTGACACAAATGGGTTTGAATGTCTACTAAAGGTAACCATCCTCTCTGTGATCTATTAGCTTGTAATCAGTGTGTGTTTAAAAGCTCAGTTTCTGAGCTCCTGACGGACATGTGCATCTTTCACTCAGTGCTGCGTTGAAATTTCTGTGTCATGGGTAAAGCAAAAGAATTGTCAAAGGATCTGCGAGAAAAGGTATTTCAACTGTATAAAACAGGAAAAGGATTTTAAAAGATATCTAAGGAACTGAGGATGCCAAGAAGCACTGTTAAAACTCTAATTAAGAAGTGGAGAGAGAGGGATTCTGTTGATATCAAACCACGGTCAGGCAGACCAACAAAAATTTCAGCTCCAACTGCAAGGACAATTGTTAGAGATGCAAAGAAAAACCCTCAAATAACTTCTGCTGAAATACAGGACTCTCTGAAAAAAATTGGAGTGGATGTTTCAAGATCCACAATAAGGAGACTCTTGAAGAAACATGGGCTACATGGTCGAGTCGCCAGAAGAAAGCCATTTCTACGCAAATGCCACAAAATATCCCGCTTACAATCCAAACAGCACAGAGACAAGCCTCAAAACTTCTGGAACAAAGTCATTTGGAGTGATGAGACCAAAATTAAACTTTTTAGCCACAACCATAAACATTACATTTGGAGAGGAGTCAACAAGGCCCATGATGAAAGATACACCATTCCTACTGTGAAACACTGAGGTGGATCACTGATGTTTTGGGGATGTGTGAGCTACAAAGGCACAGGACAATTGGTCAAAATTGATGGAAGGATGGGCAGTTTTACCATCTGAGAAAATAAAGACCCTCATCCACAACAACCACAAAAGACTTCAAGCTGTTACAGATGTTAAAGGGGGAAATACACTGTATTAAAAACTGGGGGGTGTAAACTTTTGAACAGGGTCAATATTGAAGTTTCTGTTGTCATTATGATTTAAAAAGAGTAAACTAATCTTTTTTTCAATAAATGTCTTCACCCAACCACTAACCATGAGTGACAGAAAGGTTTTTGTGTTATCATTCATATCTTCTGAGAAAAGGCCAAATAATCAGAAATTCTGCTGGGGGGTGTAAATTTTTGGGCACAACTGTATCTAATAAAGCGGCTGGTTAGTGTATGTTTAGAGCAGGAGAGGAAAGAGTTGACGTAATGACACCACAGGGTCTTTGAATTTCATAAATGAAGTTTAATAATCAATAACACTGAGTAAAATATACACCCTGATCTGTAGTTACACTCGCACACATCCGAATTGACACGCTGTTTTTTAGAGTGCAGTACAGTTTACAATCAAATGAAGTCCGAGCAACAAAAGGCCGATTCAACAGAAGACAATCTCGGCTACTTGGAGCAACAGAAAGTGACTGAAGAGAACATCCTGCACTCACACACACTCACACACGCCAAACAAGTCGATGTACAAATCTCTGCAAACAAACACGTCACATCAATGAGGCCATGAGCTTCACTTTTACAGACTGGATATAAAATGGACGGACATGAGCGGCGATGCTCACCGCCCTCCTGAATATTCATATTTATTTATTTATTTATTTATTTTTGACTTGTTTTCTTTATGCAAACACATTCATAACAGACTGTTTCTACAGTGATAAACATTCATGCCTGAACCAAACTGTCTAAGCATGCAGTCTAAAAGGAGCTAACAGCAGCACAGGACGGGGAGAACAATCCCACACACTCCACCACAACAACACTGATGCTGAGGATCATCAGATCATCATCATCATCATCGCTTTGTGGTCAGGACCCTGAAACACCATCAGGGCCTGGCAGCAGGAAGAATAAGAGGAGGGAACCGTTTGATTGGTTCTGCACTTGGAGAGGAAAAATAGGCCGAGACAGGCACTGGAGATAAATGGCATGGAAGTGACCAACAGGCTGCCATTGGTTAAAAATGTTTAAGTGTACCCATGTTCAGGGTCTTCATTCTGAACGCTCGTGTGTAGACCTTTTCTCTGCAAACAAAATAAAAATAGCAGAAGTCTCGATTTCATTCTTCAGCATTAATAACAGGAGAGCTTCCATAACACCGATGAGAGCGCAGAGAGCTCTGCATGAGCAACGATCAGGATGTAAACAAACCAGGGTTTGCTCCTTGGGAACAACGAGAAAGAGAAAAAGTTTGCAAAGCTCTGAAAACCCCCTATCCCTGCTCTGATGATGATGAAGAGGAGCTACAGACTGTAGACAACTGAACATGGAGAGAGAGACTGCTGCACTTATTAGTATAAGAACAACATCACGTCTGGACATACAAACTAAAGTCCTGTTCTCTACATACAGTCTGTTTGTTTGTGGTCTACGGTGTCACCCCTCCATGGTAACAGTTGGTTTCAGTCGTGCTCGTTGGGAGAATCACTGCTCGGGTTTCTGGCTCCGTGGTCGCCCAGTCTGACAGAAAACAAATCTTAAAGTCTAACCTCTGATTTGTTAATAACTGACTGATGTGTCCTAAATGTCATTTTCATTTATTCAATTGTTCATTTTTTTTCTCAGTGCAGCTATGACATAATGACAAAACTACAGTAGCTTGTGTAGTTTAATAATGCATTTCTAACGGCGTGTTCACACCGAAAGCGTTGAACGCGAGTGTATTCGCGCGTCAAGTGAAATCACGCCACACTAGACACTCGAGTTTTGACGCTGGTACAAATATGCAAACAAACCGCTCGCCGCGGCATCGTCCACCATTATCATTTCATCATATCATTCCATCGTTGAACATGGCTCTGATTACCACCATCGCTGCTCTGTACCTGCTGTGGAGAAGTCAGCTGCGGTCCAGGTGCCGCCGTCTGTACTGGATGCATGCTACCCTACGGAGGCGGTGTGAGCTCGTGAGTTCCACCGTCTCTTGCAGGAGCTGCGTCTGGACGACGGCCGGTTTCAGCGGTACTTCAGGCTGACTGTTGCCCATTTTGAAGACCTGCTAGCCAGGGTTGGTGCCAGGATCTCCCGCCTGGATACCAACTACAGGTGCTCTATTCCAGCTGCGGAGCGCCTTTCCATCCATCTCCAGTTTAGCAGTTTGGTTAGCAGTTTGTCAAACTAGCAAGACTCCGAATCCCAGAAGGCCCTGTGTCAGTGACGATCTCCACGCTGATAGGCTGTCCCGGCGTGTCAAGACGCTCGCTCGCTTGAAAAGTTCAATTATTTCAACTCGAGCGTCAAGCATCGAGCGGTGAGCGGCGAGCATTTTTTCACTGGAAACGCTCGCCGCTCACCGCTCGAACGCTCGAACGCTTGACGCCGCTCTATCAGCCCCAATGCAGCGTCAATTCGCGTCTTTACATTGACTTTGTATGTAATATCAACGCGCGAAAAATTCACGACGCTTTTGGTGTGAACACGCCGTAAGATCTACAGCTCCTCAAAGTCATGCCAATGGTTTCACAGACTCCTGTCGGTGTTCTTAAATCACAGATGTTTTTATCCTCTCTGGTTACATCTGTTGTTTCTGTAACTGATCCAGCTGTTTAGTCATCTCCTGAGCTTAATAAGCTGTTTTTGAAAACATGTTCCTGTTTCAGTTGTTCCCGTGCTTTAAAAATAAGAGTATCTGCCTGTGACAGATGAGGACTTTTAAATATTTTCTTAACTCTGTTATCATTGATGGAGCTCTGCTATACTAAGGTTCAGCACATGTTTGTGCACCTCTGGTGTTCTGGCAGCTTCTTTGGATTATTTGTGGTTTAAACATGTAGACATCAGTTCAAACAGGAGACGACTGCAGCCCAGATCAGATCGATCAGAGCCCATATATCCCAGCACGTAGTCTGTGTTGAGGCTCATGGTGTTACAGTAGGCCCATTTTTAGCCTCATTTTCTTAAAAAGACCCTTGTTGTCCATATCGTGACAGCCCTATCTGACTGACAGGTAAATACTTTAGTATCTAACTCATAATTCCTCTGATCATTTCTACAGCTGGACTTTTTCCTCCCAAAGTGCACAAGCTCTCTAAGCTGAAAAAAAAGTTAAAATGATAGATGTTGAATTCAGGTTTAGCTGTTGCATAAAGGTCTCTCACCAGAGATGACATTTTTTGCTTTACTCTAAGATACAAAATTATTTTCCTCCATCATTTTGGTTTCTTCCTCCTGATGCCTTACATAAGCGTAATTAACAATTCCTTTCTTCATTTTTGGAGTTCTCCATTTTCAGGGTCTCAGGCTTTGCTGTGTTTTGGATCTAATGTCAGAAAACTTCAGGAAATGATCATAACTTCTTTAAGTTTGGTAGCTGTCATCGCTAACCCCTCTGTGAGCTCACTGAAATGTTTTTACTTGTTTATCAGGCGGTTTTATTTAACAGCTTGTTTAAGGTGATCTTTGAACAGGGTCATCCCGGAGACTTCTAGCATGAGCATTAGTCTGCCTCTGACTCAAATGGGTCAGCTAAAATATGTGGTCTGATCTGGCCTGAACGCATCCTGCAGCATCAGTGTGGCCATGGAGACCTTCAGGTGAATATGTCTCAGAATGGAGGTTACACAGTTGACCTGAAGTATGACTGATGTGTCATATGTACAGTTTTAGCTACAGGGACAGCAGACTGAGGCTGCGTTTACATGGCACAGAAAACGGTCAAATCCGATCAGTTTTCGTTGCGTTCAGATGAGAACTCCTGCGTCTCTGTGCGTCTATTCACCATTGTTGTTTGTGAAAAGTTTTTCTTCTTCATTTGTGTTGAAGCAGCACTGCCTCTCTGCAGACCTACACCGCCATCTACTGAGCCAGCATGCACACTACAGCAGATTAACTTGTCTCCAAGCGTCGCCGTCTGAACGCAGAAGAATTTGAAAAGGAAAAATCTTTGCGTCTTTAAGTCAGGAGTTTCCATGTAAACGTAGCCTAAGACGGGAGCACTGCTTTGTTTGATTTCCTTCAAATGTCAGAGGGAACAGTGGGCCTCGTGCAAGAGCAACTCTGAACCCAAATCTTGGACCTGCACATGGTACAACTGCAACAAGTGAACTTTGGAGACAAGGTGATGAAGGTCGGAGGGATTTTTTTTAAGCCACAGAGGAGGGCTACTGCTTTGTACAAATTAGTACAGATAGAGCATTTGACCAGGATTTGAGGCCTGTGTTGGTGAAAGTGACATTGCAGAGGCCAACAGTTGACTTTTTAGTAACCTTACTTTAACTGTTTAGCCTGCCAACCGTGCATGCCCTTCACAGTGAGGGAGTCTCCCTCCTCTCTCAAAGCAGTGGAGGTTTTTCAGGGTCATTAAAGACATTTTTAACCTGTCATAAGTCAATGGGGACATTCAAAGGAGCAGCAGGGTCCTTATTTATTTAACTGTAAGACCACCCTTAAAACTGTTGTGTGACAGCAGTGTAAAAGGTTCATATCATCAGACTGGTTCCTGCATGAGGCCCATCCTTCCCAGATCAGCAGCACCCAACACAGAAGACGATCCTTTTCCCTTCCGCCATCACTACACTGAGCATGCCCGGCTGCGTGTCATGCATCCCCAAACTCTAATGAAGACAGATAATAACAGAGCGATGGATGCTGCCGCCATCACTGCCGTGTAAATATATGCACAACCACATCTCTGCAGCCCTTAGAGATGACCCCATCTCATCCAAAAAGCCCCTCCTTCTCACCACTCCACCCTCCATCCCCGATGGTAAGGTCACATGATGCGGACCGAAGGCGGGACATGAATGCTCCGGTTGGAAAGTTCGAAGAAGAGTATATGTTTGACACAGAAGACAGAGAAGGACGATATTTGGATTTGTTTTTTTGTTTTTTTTGGGTGGGGGGTGTTTTGATTGATGATGGTGCCTCTCAGTGACCCCCCTCCCCCGCTCCACCCTCCCTGTTCTCATGCGTGTAGGCGGCAGCGGCGGTCTCTATCCAGAGGTGTTGATGTAGAGCTGACTCTGTAGGATGTAGTCGATGACGGGCTGAGACAGGTAGTCCACGACATGGCCGTCCCCGTGCTGCAGGGCCAGTCTGACGGAGCAGGAGCACACATTAGTGTCATGGTTATCTCATTAAATACGGGGCGAACATTTAGGCAGGTGTCCCAATAGATGAAATTAGACTCAGTAACGTCCCCACCTGCTCTTGGTGGAGCTGACGATGGACATCGGGTGGCTCAAGTCGTCCTTCACCACGACGATGTTTTCCTGAAACAAACATCAGAATTCAGAGGAGATGAAAGAAAATATTGACAAACAGTGAAAAGGCTCCCACCACTTGTTCAACTGCTTGACCCTCGTATGACCCTTGGACATTTTTGTCCATTTCCAAATTCCAAAACCCCCTCACAGACAACCCCCCTCCTCACCAGAGTTGATTTTTGGTGAAGGAGTGTCATTGTGGGTAAAATTTCCAAAGCCCAACTTTCAGTGTGAAAATCCATCATTTTACTTTGTAATGCATTATTAACCTATCCATGACCCTTCGTGGACAAAAATGTCCTATTCTAGAATATGGTAAAAAAAAAAAAAAGGTCACAGGGGCATCATTTTTGGCAAGCGGGGGTTATATTGGGGTTAAATTTGAGGATGCCATGGTTCAGCAAGAAAATTCATCATTTGACAGTGTAGGCACTTTTTCCATCCATGACCCTTAGTGGACACTATTTTCAGACACTATCTACAAACAGGACATTTTTGTCCACGAAGGGTCATGGACGGGAGAAAAGTGCATTACACCGTCAAATGATGGATTTTCACACTGAAACTTGGCATCCTCAAATTTAACCCCGAATGACCCCTGCATGCCAAAAATCACACCCCTGTAACCATTTACTGGACACTTTCTAGAAAATGGACAAAAATGTCCACCTGAAGGGTCATGCGTGTAACTTTTTTGAAGGGTCACTCAAGGGTTAATAACTCAATTAGCTAATCAGCCTATCACGAGGCAGCAACTTATGATGCGTTCCAGTAACCTCAGAACTGGGAAGAGGAAAGTGGGAGTGACGTCATATCCGAGTTATCAGCATTCCAGTTACAAAGTCGGAAAAAAAAAACTTTCCAATCTTCCAGGCTATTGTTAGCAGTTGTGTTAGCCATTGTTAGCACGCCCTGTGTTGTAGTTCACAAATACCACATGGAAAATGTAAACAACATTATGGCAGCATTTTTGTAAATATAAGTCGAACAATACTGTGTATACGGCTGATTTAGTGCAGCACAAACTAATCAGAAGTGCTAAGAAATGGATTATTACAGGAGCTTAACAGCTGTTCACACTGGGGGCAGCCATCTTCGATTGTCAACTCAGGGGTGGTAAGGCTCCCTCGAGTTCCCAGTAGGAAATTCCGACCTCGGGGGCGTTCCAGTTGTAGTTTCCTACTCGGAACTTCCAACTTCTGACTACAACTGGAACACACCATTAATGCGTGTAGACACTTAGACATGGTAAAGACAGTTCAAACCAAGCACCAGGAAGTAGAAAGGTGATTTTAAAGACTGAATGTTGCATGGTTGTCGGTGCTTCAGAAACTGCTGATCTACATCTCACAAACCATCTATAGGGCTCACAGAGGATGGTCCAAAAAGAAAGAATATCCAGTGAGTAGCAGTTCTCTGGGTTAAACTGCGTTGTTGCTGCCAGAGGTCAGAGGATAATGGTCAAAGAGGGAAAGGTGTCTTCCACCATTTCTGAGGTTCTGAAAGGCTTCAGTGAATTTTAACTTAGATCTGAGCTTGCACATATTTCATACGGGGCGGCTCAGACTTATGGTGCGTTCACACCGGACGTGAATTCGCCAGGACGCGCGTTGAGATTACATACGAAGTCAATGCAAAGATGCGTTTGGAGCGTTGGAGGCGTTTGGCGCAGCACATTTGGAGCATCCAGCGTGTTTGGGGTGTCAAACGCCTCGACACTCGAGTTGAAGATATTGAACTTTCGTGTGACGCTTTGGCGGTGGCAGCCAATCAGCGATGACATTCCCCCCGACGTCATTGGTTTGATGACGTGTGACGCTCCGGCCACCGGCTCTGGCTCAAACCCCTCTGAAAGATGGAGGAGAGATTGATCTGCGCTGTTTGCCATCATCCGGAGCTATATGATTCGACGTGTGTCCTCTACAGAGACCGGAACAAAAAGGGGCAGGCAGGGGTGAAAGTCTCTGAGGAGACAGGTTTGATTTGATGACGTGTGACGCTCCGGCCACGGCTCCTCAGAGACTTTACCCAAGCCTGCTCCTCTTTGTTCCGGTCTCTGTCGAGTAAACACGTCGAATCGTATAGCTCCGGATGATAGCAAACAGTGCAGATCGCGAATTCGCGTCCGGTGTGAACGCACCATTACAAAGACTTGAACATAAGCTTATTACATAAGCTTTAACATAAACACATACATGTAGATACAATGCCACACATTGACTACACTGACCTATCAGACATCAAATTCCCAAACACACCGAAGTAACTATGTGAATAATCTGAAATAGTCTAACCACAGAAACTTTTCCTTTGCCTAAGAAGCACTTTTCATTCGGTTCCAGTTCATATTGTCCTACTGCTCTTGCCTTTGTTTAGTCGTGTGATTGCCACAGGAATGAGTTGAGTTCCTTGAGTTCAGTGACTCAAAAAAAAGAGGAATTTAAGAACAAGCTGAAATTTAGACCAGACAGTGATCTCCACGGTAAAGACAAGAGGTTACTTTTCAATGTGATCAACAAATTACCAAAAAACATCTACTAATACAATCAGCTAAATGATAACAATTATCAGTTCCCAAAAACACCTTATGTACAAATGAGATACAAACATATGTTTGTTACATTTTGTAGAAATTTTGATTTTTGGGGGGATTTCAGTAGAAAGTTAAATAAACATTTTAGCTCTAAAAAATTAGAATTTTCTGTCTATAATTTCAGGCTCTAAATGGTTAAAGCTTTGCCTTGAACAAACCTAAATATAATAAAAGCACATAGCCCGTCGTCTTTGCAGCCCATGCCCGGCTTTGCACCAAGAACCTGTGTTTTCATATTGACAAAGCATGGACCAGAAACTGCTGTGCACCTCTCAACAATAAGACAACACGTGTAGGCCATTAATACAGGGCCATAAGTAGGCTTGGTCCCAAGTTTTCAAAATATGAGGAACCTATATGTGAAGAGAATTTCTGGTTCCTGAAAGGTAGAAAAATCTTTTTAGTGACTAATCTTTTTTTAGTGACTTTTAGTCTAATGTGCACAGGCTTATGCATCTTTATGGACACGCTGTGTTGCCGTAACAGCACAAGAATCAGTCGACCAGAAAGATTTCAACTTGGACAAAAGTGTTGACTGGCAGATTTTTAAGCTTAAAATATTCACAGCATTTTATTCTCCAAAAATGTGGAATCTAAATTTGGAACCCTTAAAAACTGGAATCAGTAAGCAGAACCAGAATGCTTATTAGCACCAAACCCGAGCCGTTAAGACAACATCTGGTCAGTTTAGGAACAAAACTGTCGTAGCTGCTGATTTGGGAGCAAATACTTAAAGTTGTTATGATTTTGAGAATAAGGTTTTGAATAAAAAAAAAACAATGTTTTTATCAAATCCACCATTTTGAACAATTTAAAATGGTCTTATGTTTGATAAACATGACACTGCAGTCACAGTGCATTGAGTTCAGTTTCTACCACAGATTTATCTTCTCTGTCCAGCCTCACAGTTATTACAACCCCAGCTGTAGCTTGGACAGATTTCCACACCAAAGAGTAAGTTATTCACAGAGCTCTGACCTTGTACTTGCGGAGGATGGACGAGTGATTCATGATCCTCTCCGTGTCCGCTCCGTCACGAGGAACCACAACGATTCCAAAGTCTCCCACGATCACCTCCATCTAAAAGCACAGACCACATCAGGACGTCATCAGGTTCAAAAAGACAAGTCACAACTACATTTATGACCCATTTATCACTTTAAATGTAAATCTGAAACTAGTTATTGGCCACAAATATCCTTCTCAAGTATTGAAGCCCTGAATGAAATAAGGCATCTGTTCTACTGACATATGGAGTATTAATTAATTTATTATTAACTAATTATATTTAAATTTGTTGCCATGAAACATAAATCAGTATTGATATTCTCAGATGCGAGAGGATTCAGTTAAGACTTCATTCATTTAAGGTTAGATGTCTCGGTGAGGAATAAAAGCCCTGTGAAAAGGCACCTGACCTTTGACTTGATAGTTGTAAATTACATCAGCTCATCATCCTGTTAAGGTGCGTTCACACCGCAAGCGACCCAGCTACCAAAATCACGTCGCCCACTGACATATCGTCGCGCGTCCATAAATACCTCGTTTTGGTCCGTCGCTGGTCGCTCGGTGACGTCACGTCCGCTCGAGTTTCACTGCGATCATATCATATATCACACAATAGGATGTATAAGCGGACATTATTCCAGCTGTATCCTTTTCATTCACTTATCAACCACAAAACACTGCAGCTGATGATGCAGCAGCATCTGTGAGTTTACCGCGGTCCGTCTAGGCGGAACTAATGTCCTCACTGATATTAGTTCCGCCTAGATGGAACTCATCTGCCCTGTAGTCCGGATGAAAAACTGTCTGTTTAGGGTACCGTCACACGTACACACACCGCTGATTGGCTGTTGCTGCACAGCCACACACGACATCGCCTGAATAGATCAACTTTTTTTAACTTGGACATCGCGTGAGAGTGAAGTGATCGTCTTGTACGTGGCTGTCGCATCGCGGGAGGGTTAGCCCCGCCCCATCGCGGCTGTACATTGACTTTGAATGGAGAGTGATCACCGAGGTAGTACAAGTAGCGTCCGGTGTGAACGCACCTTTAGAGAGGACATCTGAGCAAAATTTGCCGGAAACACCTCAAATTGTTCTTTAGTGTTTTACAGTCAAAAAGATTAAAAACTGTCAGATCTCACACGCTCAATAAGTCCTTGAAATTTCTGGGATCATCACCAAAAACCATTTCACATCCTCGTTGTGCCGTGACCAACACTCCCTGATAATGTCCCCAACATCCACAGAGGGATTATTTAATGAACGGTGGAAATGTTATAACTGTCCTGTCCGACATTGTTAAGAAGCCGTAAACATTCCCTGATTCAGATTCAGACCATCAGAGTCCAGTCATCCCCCCATGCTGTGCACGAGGGTCCTCCAGATGCCCTGTTCCAGTTTGACCTGTGACACGACCAGCTTACTTAACTTTGTCTCTGAGAGCTGCTAACAGCTAGCATACATGTTAGCTAGGTTAGCATGTTAGCACTGCATGCGTCAGGAGGAGAGGTCTTCACCTGCAGATGTTTCTGTTAAAACATCTCCACCACTGATCAGATATGAAAGTGTTCGGGGAAGATTGGGGGCGGATTTATGTATTATAGGGGGTGGGGTCTACACTGGATGGGGGCGGGGCTACAGTATGCTTACATCACTGTCCTTCCACAGGCCAGGGATGCAGAAGGACTCCAGAAGATCACTGCCACACAGGAGCAAGATGCGTAACTCTACAGACACAAACAGGCAGGAAAGAGACAGGCTCAGTAAACAGCATGTTTACACAGTAAACAACACGTTTACACAGTAAACTACATGTTTACACAGTAAACTACATGTTTACTGAAGGAGTCAGACAGCAGGAAGGAAAACTGAACATTCAACACCACTCAGAGGATGAAGTCCAGACTCACCAATCTCCTCGTATCTCATGGCTGTCCCCAGGTTTGCATTTTCATCTGAAACAACAAAACAAAATCATGTTGTTTGGACCCTCAGGTTCTGCTAAGGCCCGTTTCCACCAAGTGGTCCGGTATGAATCGGCAGGGTTTCCTGATCCTGTTTGCATTTCCACAGCCAACTGAACCCGACTTGGTAGGCGGTGTATAAGCCGGATGCTGACAGCATGACATCATAGCAGCGTGACACAGTGTACCTGGCTATTAAATACAACGAAGAAGAAAACGCGACACAGTAAACAAAGAGCAACGATGGAAGACATTCAGCAGTTCTTCTTTTTTATGATCAGCATGTGGCTTTTTGTTAAGAAGCACAACCAAGCTTTGTTTCAGAGAAGGCTGTGTGCCGTGAGAGTTATCTTCACGAAGACGAGTGGAGATCTAAACATGGCGGGGTTATGTGTTGTTCCGCTGTTGCATGGAAAGTGACGTCTCCTTCAACCAATCAACAGACTGCAGTGTTTCTTGCTCCACCTTCTGGGGTTGGATCAGTATGCTTGGCACCCCAACAGAAGGGTCCCTAAAAGTAGGAGGGTACGGTTCACCTATAAGGGGTCCTGTCCTGGTTTTAGGCAACGGAAACGCCACAAAAAGAGAGCCGTACCGAGACAAACCAAACTGAACCCTCTCTGGTGGAAACGGATAATACTCAATACTTGATTTAAATACAATTATTTATTACACAGATAATATATGACTATCTCAATGATTTTATCTTCCATGTTTTTGTCCCTTTAAATTATTTAAACAGAAAACTGGACGTAATCTCAGATCAGCCTCGTACAGTTTCACTTCCGGGTTTGAATCCTGCACATGGGATCAGATTCATTTGAACATAACACCTGCTGTACCATATTTGATTTAAAGTCTGCTAATACCAGATGGTCTCTTTTTTTTATTCAATAATTTTTCCAAAATCCTGGAGAATGACACAAACTTGTGGAGTTATGAGGCACATTGATGTCAAAATGATCATTATTTTAGTTAAAGCCCTCTTTCACATGTTAACACAGGAGAACATGGATTTTATTTCACTTTCCTTCACTAAAAATCAAATAAATGTGTCCCTGTATGAATATTTTTCTATTTAAATTAACTAAACCATTATGACTGCTTCATGATGTCTCTCTTAATACATTTATTATATTATAGATGTTTGAATAGTTGCTTATCAACTCATCATTTTACTGCTTTTACTGTTGTTTTCTGTGTCTCAATATGATGTTTCATCCTTATATGTTGAGATGCATTAGTTTAAATATTTAGCTCTCTGTCAGCAGCTTTCCCTCTTCTCTTTAAACTTTGCCCCTGGTTGAACTCGTGGTTAAACCTGCAGGGTCTGTGTCATGGGGCTCCTGCAGTGCCTTCCCTGCCCAGCAGGGGGCACGTCGCTCGCCCTGTCAGCTTGTTTTGGGGTTTCGTGTGTTTAACTCTAAACTCGCTGTGAACATCCTCCACTCCCTCCACATCGTTGGGTCGACTTACCGACGAAGGTGAAGCGCTCCATGTGAGGGCGGACACAGCAGATCTTCCCCAGACTCTCACTGACCTTCCCCCACAGTTTGACTGAGCAGAGACACACAAAGGTCAGAGGTCATCAGCACTAAGAAAAGAAGTCTCCCTCTGCTCTGAGGACAGAGGATGGACATGCAGGACAGGGACTCACTGGCTGTGGGCTTGTGGTTCATGTTGCTGTGGTTCTGATAGATGGGCGGGGCCTGGTTTTGTGGCTGACCAATCACAGGGGTGGAAGATGGCGTGTTGACGTTGGACAGAATACAGCCGGTGACTCTCTGAGGAGGAAAGACAAAACACCTTCATCAGCTGGAGGACAGATGAGGAGAGGACAGTTCAGGATGAATCCCAGTTCTACCGCTAACTCTTGTTTTTGAGCACTGACGTCTAGTGCAGTACACAATCACACAGCAGGGTCCACTCCTGTCAGCTAAGAACACAAACTGAGGCTCTGACTCTAAACTGGACCACAGCAGGGTCCACTCCTGTCAGCTAAGAACACAAACTGAGGCTCTGACTCTAAACTGGACCTCAGCAGGGTCCACTCCTGTCAGCTAAGAACACAAACTGAGGCTCTGACTCTCCAAACTGGACCACAGCAGGGTCCACTCCTGTCAGCTAAGAACACAAACTGAGGCTCTGACTCTAAACTGGACCACAGCAGGGTCCACTCCTGTCAGCTAAGAACACAAACTGAGGCTCTGACTCTAAACTGGACCACAGCAGGGTCCACTCCTGTCAGCTAAGAACACAAACTGAGGCTCTGACTCTAAACCGGACCACAGCAGGGTCCACTCCTGTCAGCTAAGAACACAAACTGAGGCTCTGACTCTCCAAACCGGACCACAGCAGGGTCCACTCCTGTCAGCTAAGAACACAAACTGAGGCTCTGACTCTAAACCGGACCACAGCAGGGTCCACTCCTGTCAGCTAAGAACACACACTGAGGCTCTGACTCTCCAAACTGGACCTCAGCAGGGTCCGCTCCTGTCAGCTAAGAACACAAACTGAGGCTCTGACTCTAAACCGGACCACAGCAGGGTCCACTCCTGTCAGCTAAGAACACACACTGAGGCTCTGACTCTCCAAACCGGACCACAGCAGGGTCCACTCCTGTCAGCTATTCCTGTTGGTGGTGTTTTGGAAAACAAGACAGACACCTGTGCTGCCTGCCCAAACTCAGTGTCAGGTGTATTATGGAGCTGAGAGACTGAGACCAGACCTCACCGGGATGAGCTGTATATCTCAGCAGCATTTTTATGTTCTTTTGATATAACCTACAAGCTAACCATGTTAGCCACGTCAGCGGCTGCCCAGCATACAGACGTGCTTCATTTGTGATTTGGAGTTTGCAGAGTCCAGCTGGATTCATGTCAAAATAAGAATAAACTAATCATCCTCACCTTCATCAGGTCTCTGTGATGCTCCAGCACGCTGCAGGTGGTCTGCCAGGTGTCCTGGTAACACTCCCAGGGGTCCACCCTGAAAAATAATAAAATATAGTTAGGGCTGGTTTTCAAAACTTGTTTTTTGATTTATTTTCCCTCTCAAGGTAAAAACCTCCAAATGACAAGAAACTACAAGAAACAAGTTTTGTTCCATGTTTGTAAACTATATTCTGAAATTAAACTTTTAAAAACAAACTCAGAACCTACCGTTTTAGTCTAGCTTTTACCTGAATGACCTTTTAGTGTTTTTATTTATTCTAATTACAGCTCAATTTTATTATCATTTTTATCTTTTCCTTTTATATTTTTCATCTTTTCTATCTTTCCTTATTTTATTTTCTAGTTTTTCTATTTTTTAACTTCATTTCAATGTTGTATTTTTATTAGTTTTTCCTTTTTTACTTTATGATACATTTAATTTTACACTTAACCCTAACCTCCAGTGTTTTTTCATTTTTAAACCTTTAAGATGGTGTTTCCTCAGTGTGTACTGTGTACAGCAGTGTGCTTTATTATCGTCTTTTATTTATGATGCTTTCTATAAACATGGTGTATGGGTATGTGCAGTGTGGGTGGGTTCAGAGGCTGGATGGGGTGGGTTTGGGTCATAATTCTTTACTTTAGTTCATCTGTTTGTAAAGAACTTTTTGCTATTTTTTTGTATGAACAGTGCGATATAAATAAAGTTTGATTGATTGATAAACATAGTCTCCCTCTAGTGTTTAAGTTGCATGCTGTTATTTCTTCATAAAACGTTGATAATATAGGTGGACCTAGTTATGACCTGTTTTTACAGCACATAAACATGAAACTCTGAACAATATTTAATCTCATTAAAAAAAATGCAGGCCTACCACAACAAAAACTGTAAATTCTTGATATTTGTATTGTCAAACATTGCAGCAACTTACAACTGAAGTAAGCCAGGAAAAAAATCTGCATTTTTAGTTTGTAAATTTTCTTTAAAAAGTAATTTGAATTATTTGATATATTGCCCAGCCCTAGATACAGTTTTAGGATTAGGATTGGGATTAGGTTAGGATTGGGACGATACGCTTTTCTCATGATTCGATTTTTTAGATGCTGATTCTATTTAAAGTGTGATTCTGTGATATTGCTGATTTTTGCAATCTTTAATTAGCTTTTTTAACACCAGTGAAAAAGATGAACAATGATGATGCCTACAGACTATATCAGAAAAATACACATCACATGTGAGTCTGTTTCTAGGATTTATTCAGCAATATATTTTAACCAGCTGTTTATACTCTCTCTTCAAAAGACTGGACTGACTTTAAAAGTGGCTTATTAACACAGACTAAAATGAAGCACTTAAATCTGGAAAAAAAAGAACAAAAAAAATGATTTAAAAATTGTCAAACAAAAAATCCCGATAGTTATGTGAATCGATTTTTTTCTCCCACCCCAAGTAGTAATATTGTTTTTTGTTTGTTTGTTTGAGCATCAGGATGGAGAAGAGAGGAGATTTAAGAGACTAGGGTTTACAAGGGATGGTCTAAAAAAGGGGGAATATCTAGTGAGTGGTCAGATACCTTGTTTTTGGCCCAGAATCATGAGATGTTAAGGGAGACCCACCTGATCCAATCAGAGGACTGGACAGCCAGCTGACACATGGTGAGGCGATGTCTGCTGGGCACCAGACCCTGAGGACACACAGGAAGGTCACACAGCTGCCTCACATGTCTGAACAGTGATTACAGAATCATCCAAACCATCAGCAGAGCACTCGATATGTCCCTGAGCAGCAGCTGTGCCCATCTCCACCTGTCTGAGCAGATGGTTTTTGTACCTGAGAGGCTGTGATCAACAACAAGGTCATGATCCTGATGGAGCACCCACACAAACCTCACAGGAGGCTGAGAGAGCTGCTGCAATCAGGGAGGGTTTAGCTCCTTTACATAGAGGAGTGAGACATCACACTGAGGAGACATCACAGACAAGTGAGACGTCACACTGAGGAGAAATCACAGACGAGTGAGACGTCACACCGAGGAGAAATCACAGACGAGTGAGACGTCACACCGAGGAGAAATCACAGACAAGTGAGACGTCACACCGAGAGGAAATCACAGACAAGTGAGACGTCACACCGAGGAGAAATCACAGACGAGTGAGACGTCACACCGAGGAGAAATCACAGACGAGTGAGACGTCACACCGAGGAGAAATCACAGACGAGTGAGACATCACACCGAGGAGAAATAACAGACGAGTGAGACGTCACACCGAGGAGAAATCACAGACGAGTGAGACGTCACACCGAGGAGAAATCACAGACAAGTGAGACGTCACACCGAGGAGAAATCACAGACAAGTGAGACGTCACACCGAGAAGAAATCACAGACAAGTGAGACGTCACACCGAGGAGAAATCACAGACAAGTGAGACGTCACACCGAGGAGAAACCACAGACAAGTGAGACGTCACACCGAGGAGAAATCACAGACGAATGAGACGTCACACCGAGGAGAAACCACAGACGAGTGAGACGTCACACCAAGTAATGATAATATTAACCTCCATGTTAATAACCGTACTGTACCGTCTTCTCCCGCTTGCCCGTGGCCAGGTCGCGGGGCAGCAGCCTAAGCAGGGAAGCACAGACTTCCCTCTCCCCAGCAACCTTGCCAAGGTCTTCTTGAGGGATCCCAAGGCGTTCCCATGCCAGCTGAGAGACACAGTCCCTCCAGTGTGTCCTGGGTCTTCCCCGAGGCCGCCTACCGGTGGGACGTGCCCAGAACACCTCACCAGGGAGGCGGCCAGGAGGCATCCTGACCAGATGCCCGAGCCACCTCATCTGGCTCCTCTCAACGCAGAGGAACGTTGAGAGGAGCCAAACCAGAACCCCTCAATGTCCTGGCTGCGCTTAGAAATTCTGTCCATAAAAGTAATGAACAGAATCGGTGACAAAGGGCAGCCCTGGCGGTGTCCAACCCTCACTGGAAATGACTCAGATGTACTGCCAGCAATGTGGACCAGACTCTGACACCGGTCATACAGGGAACAGACGGCCCGTATCAGGGGTCCACTACCTCATACTCCAGGAGCACCCCTCACAGGACCCCACGAGGGACACTGTTGAATGCCTTCTCCAGGTCCACAAAAACACATGTAGACTGGTTTGGCAAACTCCCATGCACCCTCAGGCACCCCATGGAAGGTATAGAGCTGGTCCACTGTTCCAGGATGAAAACCACATTTCTCCTCCTGAATCCAAGGTTCGACAATCTGACGGACCCTCCTCTCCAGTACCCCTGAATAGACCAGGGAGGCTGAGGAGTGTGATCCCACTGAAGTTGGAGCACACCCTCTGGTCCCCCTTCTTGAAAAGAGGGACCACAACCCTGGTCTGCTAATCCAGTGGCACTGTCCCCAATGTCCATGCAATGTTGCAAGGTCGTGTCAACGCCCCAGCCCCACAATATCCAAGGCCTTGAGGAACTCAACTCAACTCAGATCTCATCCACCCCTGGAGCCCTGCCACTGAGGAGCTTCTTGACCACCTCGGCAACCTCAGCTCCAGAGATAAGAGAGCCCATCACAGAGTCCCTCAGGTCTGCCACTGGAACACATGCTGGTGGGATTAAAGCTAGGTTCTACGATCTGAAAACCAGTTTGGCTGTTAAGACAGATTTGAAAAACGCAGTCTGCCCCCCTTTCACTCACCCCTCCCCTCAGTGTTCCAAGATCCCGCCCCCCAGCTCATGTCGCCTCCTAACAACACGCCTCCTCTGACAGCAACAAGCAGGCTGGCATAAAATATCAACAACAACCAAAAACAACTCAGCTCAACTGAAAGTAACAAACACGACAGTCATCCCCCTTGTAACACACAGCGGTAGCCATTTCAGTTGGACCGGCAGCGAAGCGGGTCTGGCGTCGCCAGAGCAGAGCTTATTGTGGGCAAGGGTTTATCTTTCTTGGTGCGTCTTCACCAGCTCAGTTTACAATGCTTAGGATGAGTGGCTAACTTATGCTAAAATCTATTGACAGAGCCTACCCGCTCCGACCAACAACATTCAGTCATTAGCCAGTATAGGCACAGACTAACCAGAGTTATTCAGCAGACATCTCCCACTGTAGTATTACCTGTTCAACCAGGGGCGGAACGGCCGGTGCTAAAGGTCAGACGGCGGCCGGTGCTGCAGCCATTTGCCAGCGGGTGCCCAGTGCTGCGGCCGGTGGCCAGTGCTGCAGCTGGAGCTGCGGTCATTCGCCAGCCAGTGGCCCGTGCTGCGGCTGGCCGTTTGGTAGCCGGCGGCCGGCGCAGTGTTCAACAATCCCAAATCATTCTGCAGCTTTTTCCACTGTACGATTATCCAGTGTTGAGTCTCCGTTGGGACCTGTATTGCTCATATTTCTTCCTTACTTCAGCCTTTTCCTCGAAACTTTTACGTTTCCTTCTCTTCGACGTGGAGGGTAACAGAGGCAGCCTCCCAGCTCCATGATGCTTCAGTAGCTGTGCTGCAAGCTGACCACCGGTACATGAGAGAGATAGTGGGGAGGAGGCGGGACCATGGGCGAAATGGTGTGGAGCAGGGGAGACAGGGGATTGGATGGACTCACGGACCAATCCAAATTGGTCAACTATGATGCTGCTTTGCAGCGGATATATTGAATGGATTTTTTTCATTCTTTTTGGTCTGTATATTGTGTAGATCGGACCATAGGACCATAACGACCTTATAAACGGTGTTATTAAGATGTACCAAGCTTCCAAATTGTAGACCATAGCTGTAAGGTCTTTGAAGTATTCCCTCCACCGATCTGGGCTGTGGATGGTGGTCGAGAATTTCTTCGAAGCTGTATGGAAGTCGTTCTCCATGGCCTCACTGAATTCCTCCCATGCCCTGGTGTTTGCTTTGGCTACCACGGAGCTGCATTCTGCTTGGGCAGCCGGTACCTGTCAGCTGCCTCTGGAGTCCCACTGGCCAAAAAGTCCTGATAAGACTCCTTCTTCAGCTTGACCGAATCCCTCACCTCTGGTATTCAGTGGTATTCAGGGGTGAGGAAGGGTATGGTGCTGTTTGGTGCATAAACACAAACAACAGTCAGGTTCTGCCACCCCACCCAAAGGAGGAGGAAGGCTACCCTCTTGTTCACCGGGGTGCACCCCAAGGTAAGGCCTCAAGGTTCCCGTCTTTGGCTGCCACCCAGCTCACATCGCACCTGACCACTGTGGCCCCTCTCATGGGTGATGGATCCATCTGAGGGGGTCCCATGTCTGTTGTTCAGGCTAGGCCTGCCGAACCCTGTGGGCATAGGCCCGGCCACCAGGAACTCGTAAGCGAGCCCCACCCCCAAGCCTGGCTCCAGGGAGGGGCCCCGGTAACCCATGCCCGGGCAAGGGAGACCTAAGACCAATCCTGTCCTTCTTCAAAGTGATCTTCAAGCCACTCTTCGTCTGGCCCCTCTCCCAGGACCTGTTTACCTTGGGTGACCCTACCAGAGGCATAAAGCCCCCCGATAACATAGCTCCCGGAGCCACTGGTACACCAAAAGCCCTACCACGACCATAAGGTGTTGGCTCAGGGGAAGGATGTTAGTAACCTACATGTGAATAAATTCCATGTTAATAACCTTCATGTTGATAACCTCCATGTTAACCTTCATGTTGATAACCTCCATGTTGATAACCTCCATGTTAACCTCCATGTTGATAACCTCCATGTTAACCTTCATGTTGATAACCTCCATGTTAATAACCTTCATGTTGATAACCTCCATGTAAATAACCTCCATGTTGATAACCTCCATGTTAACCTCCATGTTGATAACCTCCATGTTAACCTTCATGTTGATAACCTCCATGTTAATAACCTTCATGTTGATAACCTCCATGTTAATAACCTCCATGTTAATAACCTCCATTTTAATGATACACTTCTTAACATTAACCTCCATGTTAAGCTCTGTGGTGGAGCCTGGATCACATCTGCAGGAGGAGCAGAGTCAGGCTGTTGTGCTGCATCTTTTATTCATGAGCTGGGTTTGTGCTGCTCAGCTAAAGTAGGGCAGGAGCTGCTGCTGCTGTGATGGCGGCTCCACAGACTCAAAGGGCTGTCACTGTTTCACTCACAGGCTTTCCGTAGGAGTCGTGCACCGGGGAGATGATTCCTCCAATCACGATGAAGCGTCCCGTTTTGTGCAGGTACTCTCTGGCTTTTTCTGCAAACACACAAACACAAACATTAGCAGCAGCAGCAGGAGCTTCAGTCCTGTCAGCCCACAGCAGCAGGTGAGAAATACAGAAGAGGAAGACATGCAGACCTTTGACCTCTGCACTGATCAGTCAGTGGGAGATAAACCAAAGGATGACCAGACTACTGACTACTGAACATCAACATCCATCCATCCTTTATTGATTTGTCTGTCTATCCATGCATTTATCCATCAGTTCATCTGTCCCTCCATTGGTCTGTACAGCTGTCTGTACATACCGCCTGACCAAAAAGCTCACACACACTAATGTGTCGTTGGATCTCCTTTAGCTTTGATTACAGTCACATTCTTTGGGCCATAATGTTGCTGTCAAAGATCAAAGATCATCAAAGATCAATATACATCCGTCTACAAGTTTGTGATTCCAGCTGTGCAGGAGCAGAGGTCAGTCTGCTTCCAGAACTTTCCACCTGAACACAGTCTATCAGATGTGATGAGAGAGGGCCAATCACAGCCTCATAGATCAGGAGGGTCAGAGAGGACCAATCAGAGTCAGAGCCTGAATATCAGTTATGACCCTCAGACCTCCATGGAGAACACAGGACAGTTTAACACCATTAAAGGTATTATTAAACAAAACCCCGTCTGCTCGTCATCCTCGTGTTTACGGTCTAAGAGGCGAGCCAAAGGACTGCAGATGGTCCCCGAGCCGCCGGTTGCCCCCCTCCCTTCTGTTCAGTTAGTCCACAATCATGATCGTGAGCAGGACTTGAACCCTCAGAATTCTCCTTTAAATCCACATAGGGATGTTCTCCTGCTCTTCCTCCTGTGGTTTCAGCTTCACAGCTGAGGAAGACGGCGATGAAGGAGCTGCAGCAGCAAGTAGGTCATGGCGGGAACATGGCCGCCGTGCTGCAGAGCGTCAGCAGAGAGCTCGCCACTCTGCTGCTGCCTTTGTCCAGGAAGACCGAGTTCTGGTTCAGACGAGCTTCAGGGAGGTCCGGGTGTTTAAAACAAACACCATCACTGCCCAACATGGGGCCCCTGGCACGACTTTTTAAGCGATACACCAACTTTTTTTACTGTGTTGCCTCAGTCCAGAGTCCATGACACGAAGTAAAAGGGAAGAGACTGGCAAAGCTCGCCTTCTATGTTAGCTTAGCTCAAACACTGGGAGTCAATGGGTAGTGTTAGTCTGCCTCTGCCTACAGTCATCAGATAAACTCTTCAGCAGCTCCAAACAGTTCTGTGTGTTTGTTATAACACTTTTTTTTGACTGTTTATTTTTTTGACTTGATCTTGTATCTCCTTGTTGTTGATGTACTTCCGCTGTGGTTCGAGATGTGACGTTTGTGAACGAGTCGAGTCCTTTGAACATCTTTTTTTTAAGTGAGCGATATGAACCTATTCACTGAGTGAGCTGGATTTTTTTGTGAGCCATTCTTAAATTAGCAGAAAATTTGCATTTAAGAGGCAGGCTAACATTTTCCATTGACTCCCAGTGTTTGAGCTAAGCTAAATAGCGGTGGGCGAGCTCTGACAATCTCTTCCTTGTTACTGCAGCACACTCAAAGAATGGATTCTATCGGCGTGTCGTGAACTCAGGAGTGAAGCAAGACATGAAAACACAAAAGTGGGGGTATCCCTTTAAGGAACCAGGGCCTGGATTTAGTCTTGAGATGAAGACCTGATCCTTCTGAAGGATGTGAGGGGGAGGGGCCTGCAGCAGCGACTGTCACTGATTGGTCTTTTAACATTTTCTTTACACTTTTAACCTCTTAGTTAAATGTCCTTTTATGCTTCGTCTACACAACAATGTTGTCACCACAAACAGAAAGTTTCTCCTTTGTGTTTTCCAAAGTGCTGCTTTTGGAAACACAAAGGAGAAACTTTCTGATTACCGAGTACATAAGTACTGCTCATGCTGTGATGTCTGCATTTTCTCTGGAAACACTGAATCCTGTCAACATGAAGACAGATATGAAAATGTTTTCAAAACTATTCTCTCTGGAGTCTGCAGATTCAGACACTCCGGACACCATTCTCATATAAACAGGAGGCGAAACCGCAGTGCAAACTCTCCGTTGTTCTTACTTTAGTCCACTTGTCTCCTCTTACCTCCCTTCCTTCACCCTCACACCAACACAGCATGGTGTGGATTTGCTGTTCATCATGAGACTGGGATCCATTTATATGTATATATGTATCTATGCATATGTGTATCCATAAAGTGAAGCTTTATGCTCTATTGTAAAGTGTCTTGAGATAACACTTGTTATGATTCCACACTATACAAATAAAGATTGATTGATTTATTGATTGATTTAACAGCTTTCCTCCCTGAGGACACCCAGAGCAGCAGGTACAGTTTGTGTCTGAGTACAGCTGAAGGCAGGACTGTGGACGTTTTCCCTGGTTAGAGTGTTTTAATCAGGCGTAGGATGGAGGTGACCTGGTCAGGTGAGAGAAGGGGATCATGGGTAATGACTGAACAGGAAGTCGATGGCAGGAACAGAACTCGATTGTTTAATCTGATTCAATCTAATTTAAGTTAGGGATGTCCCGATCCGATATTGATATCGGATGTCGGTCAAAAAAACAAATATCGGATTATATGGGCCTGCATCCTAAATCTCTGATATCAGCACTCCGATACAAGCAGTCCATTCTAATATATTTATTTTTTATTTTATTCAGTTGTAGAATATTCTTATGTTTAAGTTCAACACAGTGGTTATTTTGCAATTGGTGAAATATGTTTTTGTTTGATTTATTGAGGTCACTTTTCAGGGTCTTCTAATATTTTTTATTCATGTTGTTTTAATTGTAGTATATTCTTATTTTTAAGGTTAAAATGTATTTAACCTATTGGTTAATAACAAATAGGTCAGTTTTTCTCATACCTACTATTGCTGCCTACTGTTCTCTGTTTGAGTAATCTGACCTGATCAAGCCTTTTCTTACAGTCCATACTACAAAATAGGTAATAAAAGTCTGTTTGATTCCTGCTGATATCGTATCGGATTGATATCGGTATTGGCCAATACTCAAGGCTGCAATATCGGTATGGTATCGGAGGTGAAATAGTTGTATCGGGACACCCCTAATTTAAGTTAATTAAGTTACTGTTGACACCCTATTGGATACAACTGTTAAAATAGAAAACCAGTCAATCACATGGCAGCAACTCAGCATATTTAGGCATGAGGACCAGCTGAAGCTCAAACTGAGCTCAGGCCCAAGGAGAAGAGGGATTTCAGAAACTGAGGGAGGCACAGTCGTTGGTGCAGATCCATGACGAGGATCTCCTGCTCCACCACCACACATCCAGTTTGTTCACTGGAGTGAACAAACCAGTGTGAGGTGATCTGAGCTCTGGGACATGGAGCTTGTGTCTTGGTTGTTGCTTTTGCCTTAATATAACCTCCAACCTCTGATCAGTCTCCTCTGACCACTGGCATCATCAAATATCACTGGATATTCTCTCCTCTTCAGACCACTCTAATATCAATGAATATTCTCTCTTCTTCAGACTATTCTAATATCACTGGATCTATCACTGTAATGCACAGAGTTGCTGCCATGTTATTGGTTTATCAGTTACTTCTGTTATAAGGCAGTTGACTGGGTGTACCTAATAAAGTGGCAGTGATTGGTCGCCCCTTCATTTCTGTGATTTATCACCGACAGCAGCATCACAGACGGTAGACAGTCAGGGTTTTTCTGCGCATGCCCGTTGGGGACACTGCGTTAATTGAGCCTAATGATCATTAATTAGAGACCCCCCCCCCCCCTTCACGCGCTGATGCGGATCTGTTTGAGGCCGAGCTGCTCCCGGAGCCTCCCTATTTTCCAGACTGCGCCATGAGGCCTGTTGGCCCCACCGGAGCATCCGGGCCCGTACCGGAGCATCAGGGGGGGCAGTACTGCGCGTGACGGGCCTGATTTTTCCGTTAACGGGGGATTATTGACGGTTTAGTCCGCGGATGGAGACGATCACAGCCGTCGTCCATTTCAGCACCACCCCGGCGGAGAGCGCGCGGAGGTTGCGGGACCTCATCGCTGATTGGCTGTGATTGTTTACCCGCGGTCTTCCGCTGTTTGCTCGGTAAACATGTAAACATGCGCAGCGGCTTACCGAACATGTGGATGTGTCCCTTGGTGATGGGGTTGAAGCTGCCGCAGGACAGCAGGATCACATGCGTCTTGCTCTCCGTCATCTTCGCTCTTCGGCTCGGCTCGGCTCGGCTCCGCTCGGCTCGGTCCCGGTCCACTTCGGTCCCGGTGCTGCGTGGCTCTGGTCCCGGTGATGCTTGGGTGTGTGTGTGTTGTTGGAGCTCGGAGCCGCAGAGAGAGAGGGTGGTGTGTGTCTGCGGCAGGAAGCGACGTCACGGTGTGGGGCACGCGCACGCACGCACCGGCTGATTTATTTATTTAATTAGAACAATTATGAAATACACGAAATTTAAAGATAATGAATTATATGAGGCTCAGGGAGAGGTGGAAAGCCCACGGAGCTCCACAGAGTGTATTAAAGTTACACAGTATTAGGCTGCTTATTATAACATGCAAAAAAGAAAACAAACAAAGTTACTCAGAAATTATGACAAACAGAAACATTTATATACAAGAAGAAAAAAAATACATTTAAAAAATCTAAATATATTGATTTAAAGATATATATCAATAAAAACAATCAAGTAATAATGGCAAAAACATTTAAACAAATAAAAGATTACTGACAAATATGGAAAAAGATAAACAAATGAATAAATAATTTTCAAAAAGGAAAAATAACTAGAAAAATTTATAATCAAACAAATAAATAAAAATGAATTATCAATGATAATTTAACAAAAACGAGAAATGTATAAGATAAAACTAATACATAAATGGAGAGGAATAGATTAAAAGTTAAAAGATCAATAAAAGAAAATTGATCAAAAATAAAAGATTAATACAGCAAATCAAATTAAAAGATAAAAAGACTTTAGAAGGAACACAAACTCACTATTTCTAACAATAATTAAGGGGGAGACTGTGGAGCACTTTGTCAGGTTTAAGTACCGTGGAGTATAACAAATTGTCTTTTAATAAAACAGATATTTTATATAAAAATGATGCTCTGGATGCTCGACCGGTTTGAGGTCTGCAGTTACACCGACTGACTTGCAAACAGCTTCTGCAGGAGGGTGAACTCTGAGCATCTTCTCCACGCAGAGTTTGAACTCTTTTGAAAGTAATTCATCCCAAAAGTTGATGCACAATTATTTTGAATTTTAACAAAGAACAGTCGTCCCTTCTGTTCTTGTGTTTTATCTGTCTCAGCGTCGTATCTGTATTTTTGTGTTTGTGTTTTTGTGTTTCAGGTTTTTACCTGCAAAGAAAATTTCTTTGGGGACAATAAAGTGAAGAAGAATGAAAGAAATACAATAAATGAACGATAAATAGAAGATAAATTAATAAATTAGTAAATAAAAAGACATGAATAAAGTAAATTAATCCTGAATGATGAAGTAAATGAATAAATGTAAAATACAAATTAGATCTGAGCAGCACTGCTTGGGTCTGTGCTCTGCCCCACGCCCCTCATGCCTGTTTGACGTTGAAGTGATGTGTACTTCCTTCTCTTCAGACTTGTGATGGGTGTTTATTCCACTCTCCATTTTCAGAGTGGAGGAGAGTAAAATTGAGTGAAAATGTGCAAAACACCAGCCCACAGATGACCAAATCTCTCTAAAAATTTGATGTTTTGAAGGTAAATTTTGTCTGGAATTCATCCATGTATTTTCTAAAGCTGTAGGACTTTTGTTTGTTTTTTTGTGTGTGTAGAGGCCTTCCACAGCCTAGGTGGAGCTGTACCTCCTTCACTCCATTCATCTGAGTGGCAGGGCTGCATCAGGGTTCACAAACCTTGAAGGCTTCTCGTTTGGTAACCGTTTGAGAAACAAGAAATTCCTTCAGGACTTTAGACCAGCATGGCCTCCTCTCTCATCTGTCTATGATTCAAGCTGATACCATATACGGCGTCAGAGGAGGACAGTTTTGTTGGACAGCAGGTTTTATTTTGAAAGGTAAATTGCCAGCTTCCTGTTTGAGATAGGTCAGGGGTGTCAGCGCGTGATTTTCGGGTCTCAATAAGACTAACATTTTGACATTTGTTTGATCTCTACGACATTCCTACTGGCTGTGAGGGTCGTTTTAGTGAGCCTAGGTGGCGCTAGTGAGCACGTTTTGGTGTTTTGGGGTTAATTTACAGGGAGGACTACCTCCCTTCCTCAAGGGGCAGAGAGAGAGGAGCATAGTAAAAACTTAAAATGCATAATTGAATTTGTCAACATAAATAATTAATATTAATAAAAAAGATAAGTTAAAGCTGGGGTTGGAGATTTTGGAAAACTAGCATGAATTTGAAAGTGGCATCTCCTCAGGGCTCCGTCGAGTCATTCATTCCTCTGCCTCTCCAAACTGAACTCTGTCTCTAGCCTGAAGGGGGCGGTAATGCTCCAAAATGATGGATGCCAACCGCCATGTAACCAAAGAAGAAGAGAAAGCCTCGAGAGAACGTCCACCTGCAGTAGCCTGGGTGGCAGCTATCGCGAGATTAGAGCAGCAGAACAAACTTAGAAAAACAAAGAGTTTATTTTAGATTTCTGTACATCTGTCTTAAATGTGAGGGATACTGGAGCTTGGTTGGTGTTGTGGAACGGCTCACAGCGGGCTTCTCTTATTTTCAAAGACAAAACTTGAAAGGTAAGCATTCTCTGGCGGACTCTGATACATATGAGCTCGGCTACACGCACCGAGTCTGTGCACACCGGGAAAATGCACGCGCAGTAGGCGGGCAGAATGGCGACGGGATTTGATTGGTTTAAAAACAGGTGTCCCTGCATGATTATTGGTTGGTGTTTTCCCTGTTTTACTCCTGCTGTAGATAGCGGATATTTTTCAGTCTGTTTTAAGAACACATGATGAGTTGATTACCATCAGGTCATAAAGACCATTTTAACCAGAATTAAAAAAAGTGTATCTAAACCAAATCGCCAACCCCAGCTTTAATAATTTAGAAAACGTGACAAAAAAGAAGAGTAGAGGATTTGGGATTTTGAAGCACATAGCGACATACCTGTGAGAGGAGGAAGACCATCCACACTCAGACCTGTGGACAGGAACCTCATGAGCATGTTTTTGGTCTGTGGGAGGAAGCTGGAAGAGCCCACGCATGCACAGGGAGATCATGTAAACTCCACAGAAGCCTCTGCCCGAAGCTCCCTTCATGCTGTGAGGCAGGTGTGCTACCTGCTGCACAAGTTTGTCCTGGAACTTCTGTCATGAAAGTTAATGATTAACAATAAAAAAAATCAGAAATAAAATAATGAAATGAGTGAAATGTCAATGAATAACAGTAATAATAAATAATAATGAATCTCATATTTGATATTGTTGAGTATGAGATCAGTTAAAGTAGACAACATCTCAGCAGAAACAAATGAATTTGAATTTACAAAAATCTGACACATTCATTTAAAAATGAAAGCAAAATTTCTTCTGAAATAAAGAATTAAAAACACTAAGAGAGAGTGAAAGATCATTCAAAAAAGAGAAGATAGAAAATGAACAAAAATCTTGAAGTTTATTTCCACTAAAACAGTTCTCTCTGTTTCCTGATGGATCAACGGCGCCTCCTGATGGTCGAAAAGGGTCTTACTGTTTATAGACCAGACTAATGCTCACCTGCACAGGTGAAGGGGTTAAAGGTCAGCTGGAGTCATCAGCTACATTTCTATCCTGATACAGAACTTTAAAAAATGTGGAACAATAGAGCAGATATAACAATATATTTTTAATACTGTTTTTATTTTTAAATAGTTTTTGTTCTTGATTGTATCATCATTTTTGTCAGACTGCTCATCCTAAAAAACAAGTTTATTACAAGTATTACTATTTTTAAATGTTTATATTGTTTTTCAATGTCTGTAGATACTTAAGCACCTGTTAATAGAAATCTATTTTTTTAGTTTGTATTTTTAATTACTGTAAATACTTAGATTAGATTAGATTAGATTGTACTTTATTAATCCCTTAGGGAAGACTCCCTCAGGGAAATTATAATTCAAGTTTCATTATATAATAAATAAAAGATAATACTTTTGAGCTACTGCTGCTGCTCCTTCCCCTCCTCTGTCTTCCTGTTACTCCTCAACCCCCCAGTTGAGGAGTTATACAGTCTGATGGCCTGAGGGACAAAGGAGTTTCTCTGCTCTTGGGGAGGAGCAGTCTGGGCTGAACAGGTTCATCTGGTTGTTGATGACCATGTGTAGAGGGTGATTGGCATCATCCAGAATGACCAGCAGTTGGTCCAGTGTCCTCTTCTCTGCCACGTCACCAAAGAGTCCAGCTTCATGCCAACCACAGAGCCAGCCCTCCTGATCAGTTTTTCAATCCTGGATGTGTCCTTGGTCCTTGAATATCTGATGAAACTGGCTCTTGGTAGCTGTTGATAATGAAGCTGGCAGTTGGTGGCACCTTTCAAAAAAGAACACTCTTAAACACATGTTTATACATATATATATGTATACATATATATATATATATATGAGAGAGATATATGTGAGAGCTGACAACTTCTGAGTTGTGCTACGGCTTGAATGTAAGCAGGAAACCACTCTAGGCCTTTGCATGTGCAGTGCTGCTTGTGACATGAAATGGCCTCTTATATACCCTGGGAATCAATTAAGCTTAAGAATGTCAAATAGGACATAAAGTATTATGTGACCAGCTGCATTTTTTGTTGTGTTCATTGTATTATACGTTTAGTGGTACCAGATATTAGAATGAACAAGAAATTGAAGAAAACAAGGGTGGTCTAATAATTTTTTCCATGATTGTATACATATACGTATATGTATATGTATATGCATGTATATATATATATATATATATATATATATATATATACATATACATATATATACATATATATGTATATATATGTATATATGTATATATATATACATATATATACATATACATATATTTTATATATATATATATACATATATATGTATATATATATATATATATATACATATATATATAAATTAATAAAAATATATAATATATATGTATAAAATATAAATAAATAAATATATAATATAAAATATAAAATATATATATACTTATATACTTAAACACTTGTTTATTATAAATGCCATTCATTGATAACATATAATAAATTTTATATTATTTTTGGTTACCATAGTAGAAGCACCTGTGAGTATCAGATGTGTTTTTATTTTTACTGACTGTGCTGCAGCACCTGTTATTCATAATACAATCATATTATTATTATTATTATTATATTTTCAGACTGACAACACTAAACACTTGTTATATTCGTGTAGTGTAATATTATTTTTATTGACTGTAAATAAACACTTGTTTATTATAACTGTTTTTATTTTGTCCCCCCCCCCTCCTCCTGGCTCAGACAGGAACAACATGGCGGCGGTAGCATTGTTAGCCTCGTTAGCTTGCTGTCCGGCCGCAGTCTGAGAGAGCGGCTGTCCGTCAGGATGAACCTCTGCGCACAGTACCTGCGGTGAGTCCGGTGTGCGGTCTCCGGGGCTTCCACCCGGTGCCCGGTTTGTGCTCGTGAATGAACCTTTGACCCCGGCGGGGGGGTTGTTTTGTTTTGTTGCTAACGCTAAAGCTAACGCTAGCTCCTAGCGCTGCTAGCCTCACATATCAACAAACAGCCGCAGCCCGGAGTCAGAGTGTGTGTCAGCTCTGAGGAGCACACTAAATGTACATTAATGTTTCAGTCTGTGACTCCACCTGTTTGTCTGAGTGAAGGTGAACTATCACCTGTTTACTCACGGTGATCATGCTAGCTAGCTTTAGCGTGCTAACGTCTGTCTGCGTATGTCAGTTAGCTCAGCGCTCCATATAAACCAGGTGTGGGCTGAAAGGTGAGTTTACTGTGTGTGTGTGAAGGTTCTGGCTTTATGTTAACACTCAGGACGTTACATCCGGGTTACCTGCGTTTATTTGATCCATTTCTCATAAAAACCTGTGATTGTGATCGATTACCTGTCTGTAAGTTTCATTATGAGCAGCTGGTAAAGAAGCTAAGGATGTGCCTCTGAATGTGTGCTGCTGCTTTCATGCCTCTGATTGATGACAGTGATGGTTTATATCTACGTGTGTTATATCTACATGTTTTTTATCTACGTGTGTTATACCTACATGGTTTATATCTACATGGTTTATATCTACATGGTTTATACCTACATGGTTTATATCTGTGCCTAAGTCCATGGACACTGCTCATCATGGCAGTGTCTCTATGACCCACAGACTTAACCACTGGTAGACCCTGATCTATAAGGGAGGTTTGCCATCCTACCTGAGCACCTGTGTTCATTTGAAAGTTCTGGTTTGAGACTCAGTCAGTAATAAGGATGTAACGGTTACCGGTAAAATGGTAAACCGCGATAAAATTTCCAATTACCGTGTCCTGTTAAAATTACCTTCATATCGTGTTTGATCACCACACTGTTTCAACAACTCACAGTGATGCTGCTCTTTACCTGGAAAAGCCTGAACTATGTGTGTCTGCTCCTCGGTGAAGCAGCCGTCTCTCACAGACAGAGGAGCAGTTTGCGTTGTTTGGCCTCTGAAAGTCCAGCACCTGGAGCCTCGCTCAGACTCTTACAAGTTTTCACACCCCCCAACTAAAATGTGTGAGTGTTTGTAAAACAGTTACATTTTTTTGGCCATCTCAAAACTGTGAACATGTTCATTTACAATTGTTTATAAAGAGAAACCTGTTTAAAGTACAAATACTTTTTTTTCTTCTTGTAATTACACACAGTTTAAGCATTTATAACATAATGATGACAAGTACTTGCCAGAACTTTTTTTTCTAATGAAAAAAGTTTTAAAAATGTAGTTATAGGACATTTCCTGACAGTTATTGACAAAAAAAGACAAAAGAACTGTTAAAATTAGAATAATAAAGGGGTTAAGTGATTTCAAGACTGTGTAAAAGTGCTTTTGAACATTTTGAGCACACTGCAACAATACCATAATAATAATGATAACCGTGATAATTTTGGTCACAATAACCGTGTTATGAATTTTTCATACCGTTCCATCCCTAGTCAGTAAACACTCTTCTGCATTGCCCCCAAAGTTCATCCTGAAATGAGTCAAAGAAGTTTCTGCTCCTGCAGACTGGACTCTGCTGCAGGAGGAACGCGCACATTTGATGTGGAGGACAAATGACTAAACTGTATTTCACAGAACACACAGCCTGGTCTTTGATTTTTAACTTTGTCATCTACGATGTAGAACCAAAACTACTCCCACACAGCCCTCTTTGGATAATTTGGAGCTATTAATGTCCGCTCGAAGTGGAAACTTCTTGTTTACTGGAGTCAAGAGAGCAGCGGATGTGTCTGACAGTCAAGCTGCGCTCACAGCGCCCTCTGCTGGACAGAACGGTCCACTGCTCCAGGCGCCCTGATGTGCCGCCACACTCAATATTTTACATTCGAATATTTAATTACAATTCGGTTACGGATATTTAACCCCTCAACAGTACATGCTGACAATATTACAGACATGCTGATGCTGATATTTGATTTAAAGACTCCCCTCTCTGGAGGTCACCTTAGAGCTCTGGACAAAACACACAGGAGAAGGATCGATAGATAAATAATCAAAGGTTACAGATGTGTTTGGTGGACAAGCGGTTAAGTGGGACAGTGAGGGGATGAATCCATGCAGGACGAGACCAAAGAGTGGACAGGCGAGGTGTTAGTGTGAGGCAGGATGAAGGTTTTTTTCAATGAGACAGAAACTGTCTGAGTTTGTTGTGTTTGAAGAAAGGGCCAAACTTCAATTTTTCTACTCTATAGACAATTATCTACTGATAATCTTCCTGATCAAACATCAACATCGGCGTTTCCTCCTGTTTATTTCAAGTTTAACTGACAGACAGGTCAGATTCTTTTAGGAAGTAATGATAAAAAAGTCTCCCTTTTAGATATCTGCCTGATGGAAATACACACTTTAAGATGAGTTTTATAGCATCTAAATAGGTTATCTATAAATGCTATTCCTTAGCTTCACGGTCGGGTCGGACAGGGCTGGACTGGATACTCAACTTCAGGAACAAGACAATTAAAACTAGAGCAAATTTATATTATTCAGACACATCTTAGAGCACCGGGCTGTAAGTAGCCATATATAGCCGGCTACAAAACTACGATACTGTTTTCCAAAAATTGCTTGTTGTCACACATCAAAAACTACCGCTACGTAACTAGAGAGAGATACATTACCTCGTCGCTTTGCATCCTGTAAGTTGTTGAAAAAAGAAGTTGTAAAGCAATGCAGAGTTCTGAGGAAGGTCTGAGCTGCATTCATTAGCATCACAACAAACACACGCTTTGGCTTGGGTCTTTTTGTGCGTTCTAGTTGTAGTCAGAAGTCGGAATTTCTGGATTCCGAGTTGGAAACTGCAACTGGAGCGTCCCCTGAAGTCTGAATTTCCTACTGGGAACTCGGTGAAACCTCACCACCCCCGAGTTGACAATGGAAGATGGATGCCCCCAGTGTGAACAGTTATTTAGCTCCTGTAATAATCCATTTATTTGCACTTCTGACTGGGGTGTGTGGCTCTAGATCAGCTGTATACATAGTATTGTTAGACTTATATTTACAAAAATGCTGCCATAGTGATAATCACATTCTTCATGAGATATTTGTGAACAACAACACAGGGCGTGCTAACAACAGCTAACAATAGCCTAGTAGATCGGCATGTTTTTTTCAGACTTCAACTGAAACGGCGATAAGTCGGAGATGATGTCACTCCCAGTTACGAGGCTACAGGAATGCAGCATTACGACGGGTCCCCGCACGTGCTCATGGGTAGCAGAGTCTTTGTGTCGCCGCAAATAGATTCTCTTTATAGCACCTTTAATGACTTCATTAATTTGTGTTAATTGTACGTATTAACTTAACTTTTAGCTCTTGTTTTTTGCCAAACCAGCTGCTGTGATCAGACTTTAGTTTAAGTCATCTGAAGCATGAAAGCATGATCCATGTCCTCGATGCCTTATCGTTCAAAACACTGATGTTTGGTTTTAGCAGAATAAAGCACAAAAAAAGACAAAGCTCCAAACACCAGACGGAGCTCCTGTCAAAAGTTTATACCCACACAGTGGTGCCAACAGTCTAATCAGGGACCTAACAGATGGAAAACTGTCCTGACTTACGTTACTGCACGGAAGTTAGGATGTAAATATATATAAATATATTTATAGGGACATTTTTATTCTCTCAATATTCCACACTTCATCTTCAGTCATCCTGAACATTTATTTATATTTTGTTATTTAGAAATACCAACTATTACTACAGGTTTTTCCATCTGTTAGGCACCTGTTCAGATTGTTGGTGAGCTCCAGCTGGGTTAGGTTACCTGCTCACCTGTTCACCTGTGTACAGACTGAGGGTGAAACTCACTGACCCCTCTGTCCAGTCTGAGGAGCTGAACCCTAACTTCACTGTGTGGGGGATAAACTCCTGACGGGAGCTCTTCTGGTGTTTGGAGTTTGTCCAGTTTCATATAAATACCTCTCTACCTGTCTGATTACCTGCTCATATCCATGTACACTTAAACACTCACACCTGTACACACACCTATAGACATCCTCAGAGAAAATCTAGAGCAGTGGAAGAAGAATCAGGTGAATAAGCTGATCCCTCACAGCCCTGTGTCAGTGAGACTAGTTTACAGTAGGCCTGAACAATTAATTGCAAATTAGATTAAATCACAATATGGCTTGTTGCAATTTTCAAATTGAAGGCAGTGCAATATTTTAAACCCAAAATGTGTTGAACATTTTGGCATTGTGATGTAGTTTCTTACAATTTCATGCCTATTTTAACCTTTTTTAACCCAGTTTATACAACTTTATGCCTATCTTGCTCCCATTCACCTTTTTTTTGGCCACTGTCAGACCATGTTTGGAATTTTTACATGGTTATTGAAATTTAATCCCAATTTTGCTGCTCTAATCAATTTTCCATAGTCACTTTAGAATTTTTCTGCCTTTTTTTTTTTGCAATTTCATACCTATTTTGCACCCATTGACTTTTTTCTGCTTTCGTACCATTTTTTTACCCAGTTTTTACAATTCCATACCTATTTTGCTTCTGTTCTTCACTTCTCCACTTTTTCTCTAATCTTTCATCCTTAGATTAATTTAATATCATATTGGTTTTACTATAAAAAGATCTACTGCTTATGTTTGTTTAAGAATACATAAGATGAGGAACATTAAAACAATCGCAGAGTAAATCTTAATTGCAATATTCGGGAAAAATATCGCAATTAGATTATTTTCTCAAATCGGTCAGCCCTAGTTTACAGGTGAGTGCAGTCAGGTAAAAGGGGGCGGGGTCCATTCAGGGACCCAGACAGCCCTCAGTGACACCTGTGTGATACCATGGCAGCCAAACACAGGTGTCACCAGGCCAGTAGATGGTCCAGTCCAGTCCTGCACACCTGTGTGCTGTCACAGGTGATGTTTGGACTGTGGATGTTGGTCAGCGGTGGCGTGTTGGGTTTGTCGTGCGTGTTGTTAGCATGACTGTAGTGTTGTTGTCATGTTTCTGTGTGGGTCTGACTGATCTAACCCCCCCTCTCTGTTTTTACCTGAGCAGACAGGCGGAGGCCCTGAAAGCTGACATGACAGGTAAGTCTGCCTCCTGCTCTTCAGTAGACACACCTGTGCACCATGTAACATCTCTCACCTGCAGAGCACCTGTCAGTAGGGATGGGAATTGAAAAGATTTAATGATACCAGTGCTATTGGTGATACAATTCTTTGACGACTCCCTTATTGACTCCTGTAGATTCTCAGTGCCAACAATGTCAAACACATGTCACAGCATAGATAACTGCTAAAACAAAGTGTTTCCTCTCACTTAAGGTTGTGCAGTAGGCGCCTTTTGTAACAAATTAAGCCACAATTCTGATTCTTCTGAACCGTGACGGTGGAAGGACTTGATAAGGGAACTGATTAGCAGAAAGACTCATGATATCGATTCTTTGATGGAGCTGTTAACGATTCTCAATTGGAATTGGTTTTTGATTCCCATCCCTATCAGCCATTTCATCTGGGACAGTGTTTATGACAAATGTATGCTTTGTCTAAAAAACTATACTTTCTGGATTTACAGTATATGAAGAACAGTGAATATTATCTTTGCAACCTCATTAAACTGGGCTGAGTTTTATTTTTCTTAAATACACTGCTCTAAAATCCTATAAAAAGAAAAATACATGATGCATTTTCCACCAACCAATACACCGTGGAAACAATTGTGCTCCAGATTTAAAGTTCAAACTGAATTTGTTTGCGTTTAAAACAATGAATGCACTATTCCATACTTTTGTCTTTTCACATCATGTTTTCCATTCTTTACCTTCTCTATTGTCTCGTCTGTGTCCGTTGTCTCTGTTGTCTCACCTGTTTCACCTGTCTCTCCTGTCCAACCTGTCTCACCTGTCTAACCTGTCTGACCTGTCTAACCTGCCTCTCCTGTCTAACCTGTCTCACCTGTCTCACCTGCCTCTCCTGTTTCACCTGTCTCACCTGCCTCTCCTGTCTCACCTGTCTCACCTGCCTCTCTTGTCTCACCTGTCCCAGATTCAAAGCTGGGGGCTGCAGAAGTGTGGACGTCCCGGCAGGCCCTCCAGGATCTGTACCAGAAGATGCTGGTCACCGACCTGGAGTACGCTCTGGACAAGAAGGTGGAGCAGGACCTGTGAGTAGCTCCGCCCACAGCTCTGTATAAGGTGAGGCCTCCGTCACCTAGACCCTGAGTGACCTTTCCTGCTGTTGCAGGTGGAACCACGCCTTCAAGAACCAGATCACCACCCTGCAGAGCCAGGCCAAGAACCGGGCCAACCCCAACCGCAGCGAGGTGCAGGCCAACCTGTCGCTGTTCCTGGAGGCTGCCAGCGGCTTCTACACCCAGGTGAGACCCACACCTGAGGGGGGAACACTGATTATACCATTGACCATTGATTATATCATCAAACCCCTCACTCACATCCTTCATCCGTCTCTTTAAACTGGAATTGTGCCCCAGGATTTAAAAGTTGCTAAAGTTGTACCGATCTTTAAGACAGGCGACTCTAAGGAATCAGTATTTACAGGCCAATACCAATTCTACCATGCATATCAAAAATCATAGAAAACCTTGTCTATTCTATTCTGTATTATTTAACCACGCAGATGCCAACCATATTTTATATAAACACAAATATCATTTTTGTGTCTGCTGAGCATACCCTCATTCAACTTGTTAACTATATTTCATCAGCTCTTGATGATAAAAAAGAAGCCCTTGGAGTCTTCCTGGACTTGGGTAAGGCATTGGATACGGTCAGTCATGATTTATCAATTGCTAAACTTAACAGATACAGAGTAGAGGATGCTGCCCTGAAATGGTTCATAAACTGCCTATCCAGCAGAGAGTAATATGTTCATCTGGCAGACTTTACTTCTATGAAACCACAAATTATTACGAGTCCTGATGATTAATCAGGTGAAATCACTCCATTCACACAGTTAGGATTTAGAGTAAACCTCAAAGTAATGTGAGAGATATAACATCATTACAGTGACCTGGTTTAACAGAAATATGAAAAAAACTAAATCGTCTACTGGAAATGACCAATCATTTTGTTTATAGTTTTCGTCAACAACTTTTTTCTCCTGACGAAAACTCAGCTACTTTGGTTGTGTTAAAGGTTGGATGAGTTCAGAGGGACATCCAATCACAGCTGCCTTAGCTTGGTGGTGGTGGGATAAGTTGTGGAGCGATCCAATCAGAGCTGCTCTCTTTATGAATTGATATATTCATGTAGAGCAGGTTCACTGTTTGTTGTCAGTTCTGGTATTGTAACTGAGATGCTCTGCCAGGTAGCCTAAATAAAGGTGACTGCATTTCACACAAAGGAACATTTGTTTCTGTTCATTTAGACATTCAGACTTTACTAACATTCAATAAAGGCTTAGTAGATGTTAGGTAGGTAGGTATGTAGGTAGGCAGATAGACATTCAGACTTTACTAACATTCAATAAAGGCTTAGTAGATGTTTGATTTTATCACAGAGGAAAACAGGACTTCACAAATTCAAGGAAACATAAAAATGTCTTCCACTTTACACTTCAGATTTTAAATTTACAGAAGATTTCATCGACTAAAATGCAAACAGTTTAGAGACTAAATTACGACCGAAACTAAAGTCTATCATTAGGTGTGCTTGTCTTAAACAGATTATAACCTGACTTCTTCATGTTGTAGATGAATCCTCAGTCCTGATCCTTGTCTATAACAATAATCCCCCCCTCGTGTTTCCTTCAGCTGCTGCAGGAGCTCTGCACCGTCTTTAACGTGGACCTGCCGTGTCGTGTCAAGTCGTCCCAGCTCGGCATCATCAGCAACAAGCAGAGCAGCAGCAGCGCCATCGTCACGCCGCAGCCCAGCTCCTGCTCCTACATCTGCCAGCACTGCCTGGTCCACCTGGGAGACATCGGTGAGAGCCTGAGCCGAGGTGGAGACATGCTGGTGTTGGTGTCCACGCTCTGACTCTGACTCTGTTTTCAGCCCGATACAGGAACCAGACCAGCCAGGCCGAGTCCTACTACAGGCACGCCGCCCAGCTCGTCCCCTCCAATGGTGAGTGATGACCACAGTGACCAGCCTGCTGTTCTCTCACTGATGGGCTTATGGGCCGTTTATACGAGGACTGACGAGGTCAAATCTGAGGAGCTGTCATTGTGTTTTGGCGAGTGCTTAAATCAGCAAACTTTATAAACCAGAGTTCAGGGTGGAGAGTTTTCTATTTAAGCTTTTTATTTTCATTTAGTTTCACAGATATTTCCAACAAAATTCATTTTCAAATGTTCAAGTGTGCTCCACAGTCTCCTCTCCTTCTATGTATTTACACAGAAGGGTAATGGAACATATGCTCTGATCTATATATACAAAACAAATGAAATAGAAGACAAAAACAAGACATGAGTCAGAAAAACATTCAGATGTGAACAAGAAATCTCCCCCAAAAGAAAAGAAAAGAAAAGAAAAATACATGTACTCATGTAAACCTAAATTTATGAACATCAATACATAAACAGTGACAAGTTAAATGGAGCTCTTCACAAGTCTTGTTTTTCCATTTGGGAATACAAGGAGTGTCAAAGGTCATGAAATAGGTGACCCTGGTTATATTTCTCAAGCGTAATTTTTCAAGAGGAAGAAATTGAGAAATGTGAGTCAAGAACATGCTGTATGTTGGTGGTGATTCATTTGTCCAAAGGAGTGTACATTTTTTGGTGGAGAGTTTTCACTTGCTCCTCCATGCAGCTCCGTGTAAACCAGAGTCAGAGTGTTTCAGTGAAACAGACGTCACCACATGTGCACTCTCTCTCGTGAAGGCTGTGCACACATACCAGGAACAACAACAGCTTCATCGTCTACAGAGTAACATGTGAGCTGCTTACTGTGCTCGCTTTGTTATCCAGACAAAACTATCCACACAGATTTGTTGTCCAGAAAAGAAACTCCTGCGCTTTGTGCGTCCACTCATCATTGTTGTTTGTGAAAAGTTTTTCTTCTTCTTACATGAGTTGTAGCAGCGCTACACCGCCATCTACTGGACTGGCATGCATGCTACAGCGGCTTAATGTGTTTTTTCTCCATCTGAACACAGATCAACTTTGAATATGCTAAGGAAACATCTGTGTTTTAGATGACAGTGTTACCTGTGTAAACAGGGCCTAAAACGGGATTCAAGACCAGATCTGTCCCCCGTCTGCCCCCCTGTCCCCCTGACGTCCGTCTGTCTCTGACGTCCGTCTGTCTCTCTGACGTCCGTCTGTCTCTCTGACGTCCGTCTGTCCTCTGCAGGTCAGCCCTATAACCAGCTGGCCATCCTGGCCTCGTCCAAAGGAGACCACCTCACCACCATCTTCTACTACTGCCGCAGCATCGCCGTAAAGTTCCCCTTCCCCGCCGCCTCCACCAACCTGCAGAAGGCCCTGTCCAAAGCTCTGGAGAGGTAAGAGCGCTCATTGCAGCCTTAGGCCACGCAGGTACAGCCTGACCTCTGACCTCTGATCTCTGACCTCTGCCCCCCTGTCTCTGCAGCCGTGACGAGGTGAAAACCAAGTGGAGCGTGTCCGATTTCATCCGGGCCTTTATCAAGTTTCACGGCCACGTCTACCTGAGCAAGAGTCTGGACAAGCTGGACGCCCTGAGGGAGAGGCTGGAGGAGCAGTTTCAGGTGAGCACAGTCTCAGGTGAGCCTGACTTACCTGTGGGGGAGGAGTTCAGTCTGACAGACACTGCTGTTCTCACCTGGACAGACAGACAGAGCAGAGCTGCAGAGTTTAGCCTGTGAGACTCATGTTTGACCTGCAGATACTGCTGTGCCCTCAGCTGTCTCTGTGCCATCAGCTGAGACCTCACCTGTCTCTGTGCCCTCACCTGTGTGTTTCTCTGTGCAGAGGCTGATCCTGCAGAAGGCCTTCAGCTCCCAGCAGCTGGTCCACATCACGGTCATTAACCTGTTCGAGCTGCATCACCTGAGGGACCTGCCGGCGGACGGTGGCGAGCAGAGCTACAGCGGCGAGCAGCAGATCAGCTGGTTCCAGCTGCTCGGCCTCTTCAGTAAGAATCACCGTTACACCTGCTCAGCCTCTGCTCCTGCAGTGTGTCAGAGTAAATCAGCAGCTGATAGGACGATGGTTCTGTCAGTCAATATCTGATAGACTGGTGAGGTGCAGTTGGGGGCAGGGCTTCTGCCACACTGTGATGAATAAAACATGAGCTCTTCATTCAGCTGAAACATTGTTATGGAGCTGGTGGGCCCCGCCCCTCTCTGCTGTAACCCATCCTTATTGGTCAGTAGCCCCAGACTGAAGCTCAGTCGTCCTGTAGGTTCAGTGAAGTGGAAACAGATTTATCAATAAAATATTTCAAACTTAAAAGTTATTCTACAAATAAATCTGTTGAAAAGATTTAATATTGTTAAGATGAGATCTTCCTTTATTGATCACAGAATGAAACTTACAAATGAAAATAAAATATATAAAAGTGGTATTTACAGCTGTTCTGTACATGTAATAAGTGCTAGAAAATGCTGCATGAGTGATTCCATGACTAAAGTCAATGTTTACATTAGTGTTTGGATTGATACAGTTAATTTAAATTACCCATAGTGTATTGTTAATTTGCAGAATTCTTTTGTAATATGTCTTAATTTCCTCATCCTAACTTCAGTAAAGTTTCTGTAAAGTTTGAGTAAAGTTGCTATTAAGTCTCTTTAAAGTTTCATGAATGTTTCAGTAAAGTTTCTTTAAAGTTTCTGTTAATTTGGGTAAAGTTTGGACCCTGTATGACCCTGGATTCCAGTGTGCAGGATCATCAGCTCCACAGTCAGACGGTGTGAGGGTGTTTGGGACAGAGTTATAAATCAGACCGTCTGATCATTTAATTTACTGTCTGACCGTGTTTGACCTTTGCCCTTGTGTGTCCTCAGTGTCGTTCCTGGGCGTCATGTTCAGCCGAGCTCTGCTCAACAAGAGTCGGGGGGAGGAGGTCATGGGGGAGTGTCCTCTGCCCGCCATCAAAGTCTCTCTGGATTGGCTCAGACTGAGACCTAGCGTCTTCAGCGAGGCTGCCGTGGACCAGCGGCAGCAGTAAGTCTGCTCATCACACTCTGCTCTGTGATTGGCTGTGATGTAGCTCTCTGCTCTGTGATTGGTTGTAATGTATCTCTCTGCTCTCTGATTGGCTGTGGTGTATCTCTCTGCTCTGTGATTGGCTGTGGTGTAGCTCTCTGCTCTCTGATTGGCTGTGGTGTAGCTCTCTGCTCTGTGATTGGCTGTGGTGTAGCTCTCTGCTCTCTGATTGGCTGTGGTGTAGCTCTCTGCTCTCTGATACCCCTTTTCCACCAAGCTGGTTCCAGGGCTGGTGCTCGTGCTGGTGCTAGAGCCGGTTCACAATTGGTTCAAGTGTGAACCGGTTAAGAACCGTTTGCTTTTCCACAAACGGGTGCCGGCCAGAGAGCTACGTCAGCACGTCAATGTATACGTCTGTATACGTCACGCCAGTTTCCCATAACAACTAGCGAACAACAGTAAACAAAACAATAAACTTACCAGGCTCTGTGGTGGTTTGCTCCATGGTTGTGTTCTCCTGCATAGACTCCAGCATGGCTGTGGCCGAATTCAATGCCCCGGTAGCGCTGCACGCTGGTCGGTCCCCGTCTTCTGGTCCCTATATTCTTTCTTCATATATTCTTATATTCTTTTCAATCTGTTTTTTGCTTACTCCAACTTCGTCTTTTTAAAAATGGCTCTCTTCCGTGTTTTTACTCTGCTAATCCCGCCCCCACCCCCTGATGTAAGCGCGTAGCCCCTGACGTAACCTGTTTCTTTCTGCTGGCCCAGCAAAGAGTTGTTGCTTGCTAAGCACCGGTTTTGAGAGCCAGCAACCGGTGCTTAGTCTGTGGACCAACAAAGAACTGGTGCTAAGCCTGGCTCTAGCTCCGAACCAGCCCTGGAACCAGCTTGGTGGAAAAGGGGTATGATTGGCTGTGGTGTATCTCTCTGCTGTATGGTTGCGCTGGTGTATCTCTCTGCTCTGGTTGGCTCTGGTGTAACTCTCTGCTCTCTGATTGGCTCTGGTGTATCTCTCTGCTCTGGTTGGCTCTGGTGTAACTCTCTGCTCTCTGATTGGCTCTGGTGTAACTCTCTGCTCTCTGATTGGCTCTGCTGTATCTCTCTGCTCTCTGATTGGCTCTGCTGTATCTCTCTGCTCTCTGATTGGCTGTGTTGTTACTCTTCTCTCTCCCACAGTATTTGGCCCTGGTTTGTCTCCATCCTCAACAGTTTCCAGCCCAAAGAGGACGACGTATCGTGTTCACCAGGTGAGACTCAGCGTCGATCAGGGAATCAGTTAACAGTGAATTAAATATTAAGTTGGTTGACCCAGAAGTGAAGAAATAGACTGAACATGCTGGTTTAAAAAGACTTATAATATGATGTTTTTTTTTGCCACAGAGTAGTTTGAGAGCATTAACTAACAGACAGATAAGTGAACTGAAGTGATCCATAACACCAGTGTTTCTGGTTATCTGAACGAACACAACATTTACATCTTATTTCACTGTGTTAGTAAATATTGAAAAGCTCACTCAGCTGTCAGTGTCGTGTTTTACTGAAGGTCTGCCTCAGGGTTAACCGTTAGCCTTGGCTGTAAATGTTGGAGTTTGGCTGATATCTGATATTTCCAAACGTATAATGGCAGATAACGATGGAGTGCGAGTACCTCCTTTCCTAAAATTCACCTGCTCCTCTTACTGTGATGTGGACCAATGAAACGGCAGTTCAGCCAATAACTGCAGACACTGTTGTCTTTGAAATGCAAACATCGTGTGGGTTTACAGTAAATATTTGTGACCAATGTGTCGGCCTGTCACAATAGCAAATTTTGTAGGATGCTAATCATCCAAAAAATTATTGCAAATAAACAATATTATTCTCAATATTGTTTTGAAACATCATTTTTTCATTAGCCCTTTCATGCATAGTGTCCGCTACAGTAGACAGATATTTTAAATAAATTTTATCTTCTTTAGGTTGCAGTACAATGCCCAGCTACCAGGTGGTGAACTCCCAAACACTTGTCTTAAACATATTAACATTGCACTTTTTTACCATATTGAGATATTTCATCATAAATCCAAAACAGCCAACGAAGGGCAAAGTTGGCATTATACCTGTATTCAGATTTTACATCATTTTCTTTTTTAGTTTAAATTTTGGTGTAATTTACAAGTGAATATTTTGATTAAACAGCAATAATACATATACGTCAGACTTTTCTTTTACTTTTATTATTCTTTACACCTCAAAGACATGTTCATGGATCTATATTTAGTTCCACTAAATTACTGTTTATGCTGGAAAAAATTAACATGATTTTTGATTCATATGAGGGAAAAACAAACATTGAAAAAGTATTTCTTTATGTTTTAATAATTCATGCATGAAAGGGTTAATGTAATTATAACATATGTCATAATAAAGTGAGTAACCATATCAAAAGCAATAAACTTTAATTTCTTAAGGTATTTAACTGTAATTTGAAGGCCAAGATCTTTTCAATAAAATTGATAAAAAAAAATAAATTTTAAAAAACAAAAACAGAGAAAAAAAAACAATGAAAATGAAACAGACTTTCTTTTAGGAAAACTGCATGTAAATAAAAATCATCATAATAACCAACAACAACAAAAAAATCAACCCTGTCTCTGTAAAGGAAAAAAAAAAACTAGTAAAAGCACACACACAACAATAAATAAAATGTTTATACAGTTTCAGAATTGTTTATGACATGTACTCTCTCCCAGTCATTCGTTCTGTCTGTCAAACGTTTGTTTTCAGTCGTATTGAAGGGTTGCATTTCCTCTGCAATGTAGTGAACGACACTGTCTGTTAGCGCACCAGTTTGTTCTGTTTTATTTATATTTACTTTACCGACCAAACACCTCAGTAAGTGCTGACTGTCAGGACGAAGGCTCCTCTGCACCTCCCCTTCTTCTTCGTCACCACTTTCAAACAAATACAACATATCGTCTCGTCGGTGTTCATGAGCTCACACCTTGTTCATTCTGTTTAAAACCAAAATATTCCCACACTGGGGCTGTGGCATTCAGTTAAGAGACCGTATCTTTTGTGCCATCATTCATATTAGTGTTTGTTTCCTTGTTACTCCTCAGGAAGTGTGTGTACGCGCAAGGGGCCTCGCCTCCCCTACAAAGATTGAATGACTGACAGATGCCCACTCCTCTATAAATCTGCTAAATCTTCTATAAAACCAACGCACCCAGGTGTCGAGAAAGATGCACAGAGTGAACCATCTTCTCCCATCTTCTCATTCAGACTGTTTGTTAGAAAGAGAGGAGGAAAACAAAAAGGCATGCACGTCAATTAATCGAGGTCGGCAGATTTACTGAGGATGTTTTTATTTATCGTGCGGTTAATTGATTTTTGGATTATCATGACAGGCCTGCCAATGTGCTAAAGTATCTGCAGTTATCTGGGGATGGATCATTAGTCTTCTGGTTTATAATTCTCTGATCCAGTCATTGCTCTAGATTCTGTGAGATGGCTGTTTTAAAACTGAAGGTGTGTTTGTTTTCTTCACAGTGATGCCCCTGCCGGAGGAGTTTGAGCTGCAGGGTTTCTTGGCACTGCGACCCGCTCTCAGGTGTGAACCCTTTAATGAACGAAAACTAGACAGTAACTAATAAAAACAAGAGCCCATCAGCAAATAAAAACTAAAATGTCTGACAGACTTGATCTTCTCTTTCGGTGCTTCAGGTCTCTGGACTTCACCAAAGGTCATCAGGGGATCCTGGTGGACCGAGACGGTCTGCCAGTCCACGCTCGTCACCAGAGGCTCATCAGTTTGGGGAAGTGGGTGGCCGACAACCAGCCGGGGTGAGTTCACCTGCTCACCTGTTCAGGTCGAACCTGTTTCACACTGCAGTGAGGATAAAACGGAGCTGACCACGACTCTGCAGCAGCCTCAAACTTACATAGTACTATACAGTTTAGGACAAGCTTATCACCCTCCCTATGAAAGTGTCATTTAAGTATACTTTAAAGTATTTCCCCAGTGCTTTCAAATGGAGAAACACATTTGAACAGTGTTTTTAGATGTCTGAGTTTTAACTTTGATGCTTAAATTATTTTAATTTGCACACAGAAATGAAAATATTCCACAAAAACAACAAATATCAGGGTCAAAGTAAATTATCTGACACTTGTTTTGTGGAGTCCCAGCCTAATCTTCTTTGGAAAATCTCTGAAGCTGCTCCAGACCTGGACTGGAGATTGTTTTTTAATTTTTTTATTTGCAAACATTTAACCCTCTGAATCCCAAGCCATTTCTGAGTGTTTTCTGCTTCTGTCATATTTTTACTCACTGTGGTCTCATTTTTCTCTGTAAAGTGAATTCCAGCACCTCTATGGATTCAGGACAACCATGGCTATAAGCTTATGTAACTCAATTATGTCTTTATGCAGTGTAACAAAATTTAAAGGCTGTAAATCAGCAGAAAAAAGAGAAACAAAAATTTAATTGTTCTGATTTTCTGATTTTAAAGAAATTCTAAAAATAGGGTGGGAGTATATACAACACACTTTCAGGTACCCTCAAGCATAAGGAACACAGGAAAAAAGTGGTGTGGTTCTACCTTTACAGAAACTACACATTCTGGGACCTTATAAGTTGATTGGAATTTTAGGCCGTTCTTGCTTCTGTCACATTTTTACTCACTGTGGACTCATTTTTCACTGCAATATCAAGTTCTACACCTCTATGTGCTCAGGAGAACTAGGGGCTGAAGCCAGATATAATTCAACAATGTCTCACAGCAATATAACATAACCAGAATGCAAGAAACTATTCAATAAAGAAAAACGGACAGTGAAATTTTCTGAATATTTATTTTCAGAACAATGGAAACTGTGAATAACTATGTACAAGGCGACAGGACTCCCCTGAAACTGTTTAAAGGGACCCCCTGAAACTGTTTTGGGGGTCCTGCTGCCCTGAAACAGTCTCTGGAGACACAGAGCCGACGTATGGAGCATGCTGATTGGTGATGAACAGACAGAGGCTGAAATGACACCAGGCAAATGGAAGGCAATATTCAAATAATTCTTTAGAAGTAAATACAAGACATATATTGATCGTTCAAGGCTTGTTGAAAGCTGTAAGATGTGTAAAATTATTTGTTTTTTACAGAATCGAGCTAGAGCAAACGGTTTGTTTTCTGCAGATTTTTGAAGTGGACGGGTTAGGGTGGGTTTTGGGTTTTGAACCTGCCGGCCGGTTTGGGATCCAGAGGGTTAACAAGACATAAGGGTCAAAGTACAACACGAACAATACAAAAGAAATAGACATTTTTTTAAAAATACATAATTACATAAGACAAATACAAGAGATACAAGGCAGTGAGAGTAATAATGACAGAAAGGCAAACAGGACAGGTAAGAAAACACAAATATGTTAGGAGTAGCATCAGTCACAAGTCTTGTGTCAAAGAAAACTGTTGTTTGAGTGTGTGGGGGTGGAAAAGTTCTGCAGTTTCAGGGCACAGCCTTACATAATGAGGATATAAATGAATATGGAAGGAAAATAATTGAAAGAAGAAAGAAAAAGACAAACAAAAACTAACAACAAGACAAACAAACAAATAGAGAAAAAAGAAAAACAACTATAACTAAGTAACTGGTAAGCAGATAGAAGGAAGAAAGAGAAAAGTGCAGAAACACTCATGTTTTTAAGACGCTGAATGAGGGTCCAGGCTGCTTCAGAATAATGAGTTTTGTCTTGGCTTTTCCATTGATTTATATTTTGGAGATAGTTCTTTTCCAAGAGATGTATGTTTTGTGTCGTTGTCACGATGGAAGGTGAAGCGACGACTTTTTGTTTGTGGAATAACTTAATAAATGGTGTTTTCTTAAAGGGGCCGATAATAATGTCCCTGGTCATTTTAGTTTTTACCTCCACCAAGGAGGTTATGTTATTGCCGTTGTCTCTTTGTTTGTCTCTCTGTTTGCAACATAACTCAAAAAGTTATGAACAGATTTCGATGAAATTTTCAGGAAATGTCCGGATTGGGACAAGGAACAGATTTTGGGAGTGATCCGAATCACCGTCTGGATCTGAGGATTATTAAAAGGATTCTTTAACATTGTGAGATAGGACCATTTTCAGCATTTGTGCATATTACTCCACCAAAAATAGTCAGGGCATTTGGAAAAAAAATACAGGACAAGTTTCCAACAGGTTCTACAAGCTATCAAAGACTTATCTGGATCACAGCAAAATTTTGGATTCTCTGATCTAGAACAAGAAAAATTTAGATATCCTTGGAATTTTCATCATAGCAAGGGAACAAATAAAGACATAGACTTAAAAAAACACCAAAATATAACCAAGATACTATGGAATCTGGAGTGTTCAATCTGATTTGTTGTATCTTCAAAAACTAAAATAGATATCATGATGAATCCAATTGCTAATTTTATGTTTTCATGGTCAAAGAATATAAATATTTAGATGAAATAAAGTTGGGACTAATATTTATGTTGAAAATCACAATATGGGAGAGGAGGGTGGCTCTGGTGGAGGTCTGCGCTCTCCGAGTGCTTTTCTATTTTCTTGAATAATTCTGTTTTGGCGTGCAAATATAAATAATTTGTGCCTTCTGAAGCAAACTAGGCTTTTCAGAAATGCTGGGAAGGAAGGGAGTTGATAAGAATTTATCAATACCAGTGCTATTAACAATCCTGCTAATCGATTCAGTTCTTTAATAATTCCCTTATTGATTCAATTTTCAGTGTCAATGTCAAACACACGTCACAGCATAGATAACTGCTTCTGCAAAGTGTTTCCATTCACTTAAGGATGTGCAGTAGACGCCTTTTGTAAAAAATTAAACCACAAATCTGACACGTCTGAACCCTGTCAGTGGAAGGAATTGATAAGGGAATTGATTAGCAAAAAGACTCTTGATATCGATTCTTTGATGGAGCTGTTAACGAATCTCAACTGGATTGGTTTTCGATTCCCATCCCTAATGCTGTGTTGGACATTCCTTACTCTGTTTAAAAAGTACTAAAGAAAATCTTGAAGAAACTTGGCATTTCAGTCCTCAACTGTATGTGAACAAACCTCAGTGAGCTGGTAGGTCCTGGTCTCTGTCCTGGTCTCAGTCCTGGTCCTGGTCTTTCCTGCAGGCTGATCCGGTGCAGGGTGAGTGAGGATGGCCTCCTGGTCTTCGTCACCGATATCCCGGAGCAGGCCATCGAGGAGCCGCAGGAGCGGGACGCGCCGGTGCTGACGGAGTCGTCCAATGGTGAGCAGACGGCGGTGGACGGGGGAAACTCGGGCCTGAAGTCGGTGCTGTCGGCGGGGAAGACGCAGAGCTGGGCGGACGGCGGCGACCGGCCTGTGGTCACCTTCAAGGAGAACATCAAACCGCGAGAGCAGAGCCGCGAGGCCGCCAGGAGCCACCACCTGAAGGACAGCGGGAAGGAGAGGCGGGACTTCACTAAGGGCAACGGCGCCGCCGCGAAAGGAGAGCCGAAGAGGGACGGCAAGAGGAAGAGCGAGGTGAAGAAGGCGGGGCACGAGAAGACGCCAGACGCCGTGAAGCAGGTGAACCACAGAGTCTGACCCCTGACCCTCAGACACTCAGGCGTTTGTTTTAACCCACTTTGGCTGTTTGAACTAAATTACACATACTTCTGCTCCTAAGGACAAAAATGTCCCATTGAAAACCATTAAAAATACTTTTCTGATCCGACATTCTCTCAGCATCAAAACATTTATGTCAGGATTTTAACACCAAGGTCAGAATTTCATTTTATTTGTTTGACCACCAGGTGGCGTCAGATACACATTTTACTGTTAAAGTCAGTGTTACTGCCGATCACTGACCATCTCAAATCAGGGCATCATAAGAATATTAAATAAATACTCCTTAAAATGCTTAATTCTTAAAAAAAACAAAAGTCATGTTAACACATTATCCTCTAAAAAGTTAAAGTAGAGAACAATTTAATGTTTCACAGTTTATGTGACCCTAGGACAGTTTTTGACCCTAGGACCATGAGTGTTATTTATTTATTTATTTTTTAATCTCAGGATCTTGGAGTAGTAAGTATTAATTACTCCTTGAAATGTATCCTATGGAAATAACTTCAGTTTTTTGGTAGTCTTGAACAAAATAATGTCCTTTAAGGGTTTAAATCCCAGAAGTGTAATTTATGTTTCATATCTTTATTTCAGGCTGAAGTAGTTTTTAAAACTGACTTTTTTTTTTTTTTTATAGGAAAACATGATCTATTTTAGTTTTTGCAGCTGCTTCTCAGATGCTGGTATTTTTGTGTCATTTTTAATGTGACACTAGTGAAAAAATGCGAATGCATCTATATCAGTGTTTCTGCCAGTAATTGACCATCTCAGAGCATAATCATGTTAATAATAAATTATTCCTTGAAATGTTTTTTTTACATTGAATACAGGAGAGTTACGTTGGGTTAATATCCCAAAAATGTGATTAATAGTTGATATAATATTTGTCTGACTCAAACAAAGTTCTGAGAGGCTTATGTTTTTATCTCCTTCCAAACTAAACCGCTTGTTTTCTGTCCATGGCTTCAGTCTGAGACTGAAGGTCATCAGTCAGTGGAGTTTGTGAATCTGACCATTGACCCCTCCCTCTGGTTCAGGTGAAGGCGCAGACGGAGCTGAGGAAGACTCCCGTCTCTGAGACCAAGAAAAGTCCTGGGACTCAGACTCAGACCACCTGCTCCTCCCAGTTCATCCCCATCCACCACCCAGGGGCCTTCCCCCCACTGCCCAGCAGGCCAGGTACACACACACACACACACACACACACACATATACTTGTAGTACACCTGTGACACACCTGTAACAACACACACACCGAACACACACACCTGAAACACAACACAACACACCTGAAACACACACACACACGTGAAACAGAATATAACACCAATACACACACGTAACACACAACAGCACACCCTCACACACACCCGTAATACACACGTAACGCACCCGTAGCACACCCGTAACACACCCGTAACACATCTGAAATGCACCCGTAACACGCCCGTAATACACACGTAACACACCCGTAACACACCCGAAACGCACTCGTAACATACCCGTAATACACACGTAACACACCCATAGCACACCCGTAACACGCCCAAAACGCACTCGTAACATACGCGTAATGCACACGTAACACACACGTAACACACCCGTAGCACACCCGTAACACACCCAAAACGCACTCGTAACACACCTGAAACACACCCGTAACACACCCGAAACGCACTCGTAACACACCTGAAACACACCCGTAACACACCCATAACACACCCATAACACACCCCAAACGCACTCGTAACATACCCGTAATACACACGTAACACACCCGAAACGCACTCGTAACACACCCGTAATACACACGTAACACACCCGAAACACACCCGTAGCACACCCGTAACACACCCGAAACGCACCCGTAACACGACCGAAACACACCAGTAACACACCTGTAACTAGGGATGGGTACCTTTCACATCTGAACCGATACCATACCGATGCCCGGTACCTGGGAATCGGTGTCGGTACTCAACGGTACTTTTCAGTGTTTTTTCAATTTTTTCAATTCTATCAGCCATGCTTGCTTTATTGACTGAGCTCGCGGCTGCTGACGTCATTACACTATTGCTGTGCTGTGTTCAAGTCCGGTATGGAAATTCACCTACTCTACCCAATAGTATGCCTGCTTCCTCCACTCCCTCACAGTCACAAGGATGCGTTTAGGTACCTAAACATGGCACCTTTTGATTTTACGTGAATCGATACTCGGTAGTACCTACAGAATTCAGTCGGTACCTCTTAAAGTACCTAATTCGGTACCCATCCCTACCTGTAACACACCCGTAACACACACCTGTAACGCACCCATAACACAACTGTGACACACCTGTAACCCTGTCCTGAGAGGAACAGACGGGCCCTCCTTGCCCCCAGGCCACCAGTTGCCCACCCTCTGGTCTGGTCTGACTCACTGCTCAAGCTCCTCCTCTGATTGGTCCTCAGGTTTCCCTCCCTCTGCGGCCTATGTGATCCCGCCCCCCGTGGCGTTCCCGGGCCTCCAGGTGAACCCGGGCTTCACCTTCTCCACTGGAGTGTCGGTCCCCGCCCCCTTCCTCCAGCCCGGCGTCCACACCCAGGCCGGCGCCGCGGCAGGGAAGCCGTCTCACATCCCCTACAGCCAGCAGAGGCCCTCGGGGCCCGGCCCGGGTCAGGGGCCCACCCCCCCAGGCCCGGGGCCCCAGGCTCAGCAGAACCAGAACCAGCAGGCTCCACAGCTGCAGGTCCAGTCCCCCACCAAACCGGGGCAGCAGGTGTGCATGGGGAAGAGCCCGCCGCACCACCCGGGGCTGCAGCAGGTCAGAAGCTCTCACCTGTCTATAACTCAAAGATTAAAGTGGTTAATCGTCTTTTTCACGTTCACGTTTCCCCGCACAATGAACTTCCTGCTCTGCTGTTCACAACCAGTGACAGGTGAGAGGTATAAAAATAATAATAGATTTAAATAGAAGCACAAAAGACACTGAATAATACCAAATAACAGCAGCAAAAATATCAATGAACGAAAGAAGAAGAATACAGTCCAGATGTAACACAGGGGAGGATGGATTCAGACTGCAAATGAAGATTTCATTATTAAGGCTGTTGAGTTCCATACACCTCTGTAAACATTTTTATTGTGCAAAGGTCCAACATAATGTGCAAGAGCAGGTTTATTGGTGCAGTTGAGCTTTGAGGTTGATCTAACTGAGGTAGTTGCTGACTCCTGTCAGCTGTTCATGAGCCTGAACACTCCTGAACCTCCTGAAAGGCCTGAGGATCAGACTGTGAACAGTGTTGGGGGTGAGTGGGATCTCTGAGGAGAACAACAACAACAATAATAATACATTTATTTATGGTAGCTTTAAAAACAGACTTTTACAAAGTGCTTTGACAGAACAAAAGCAGGAAGGCAAAACTAAACCTTCAGGTCAGACAGGCTGAAGAGCCAAAGGAAAAGGCTCAGAGGGGGACAGGGAGACAGCTGATAGATTTGTTTTGTAACATAGACAGTTGAGAGTTGTAGATGATAGATAGATGATGTCTGCCCCCTGGTGGCAGACGGAGACACTTCAGTTAGTTTAATGTCAGGATCAATGTTCAGTGTCAGTTTGGGTTGATGATGGTTCACTTTTAATGATTTCAGCATTAATTTATTAAATGTCTTCTGCATTAATTAACTAAGGCTTTACGGTCTTTCTGAACTTAAGAGAGTTTGACATGATTTTGTTTCATCTCTGAGCTCAGTCTTTTATTTTTCTGTATTTCATTTTATCCCCAAAACAGAAAAACATCTGAATTTAATATTTATTCAACCTTTTTCTTGTTTTACATTGAAATATGTTGTAAATCATATTTTGCTTCTCTTAGTCAAAAAATGTTTAATAACAGCAGGAATAGTTTTATTTGTAGCTCAAAAATCCTCTCCAGTGTTTTAAATAAACTATTTAAATTTTAACATGATATCCAAAACCTGTGCAGTGGGTTGTCAGATGTCGAGCTTTGCTGATTATTCTGTAAACCACTTAAACCTGTGATCCTTAAAGTGTGTCTGCTTCAGACTTTAAACAGGAAGTAAACATTAGAGTCCAGTGTAAATTCAGTAACCAAAGTCTGTCGTGGTCTGTGCAGTTCATGCAGGTCCAGGAGCAGCCTCCTCAGATGTGGTAAAGTTACCGTAATGTTTCTAAATGCTGTGGTCTCTGAAGTACATGCAGGTCCAGGAGCAGCCTCCTCAAATGTGGAGTGTGTATTCTATTAGAGTTATTACGGTAACCTAAATGGTGTGGTCTCTGCAGTTCATGCAGGTCCAGGAGCAGCCCCCTCAGATGTAGAGTATGTATTCTATTAGAGTTATAACGGTAAACTAAATGGTGTGGTCTCTGCAGTTCATGCAGGTCCAGGAACAGCCCCCTCAGATGTGGAGTGTGTATTCTATTAGAGTAATTACGGTAACCTAAATGGTGTGGTCTCTGCAGTACATGCAGGTCCAGGAACAGCCCCCTCAGATATGGAGTATGTATTCTATTAGAGTTATTACGGTAACCTAAATGGTGTGGTCTCTGCAGTACTTGCAGGTCCAGGAACAGCCCCCTCAGATGTGGAGTATGTATTCTATTAGAGTAATTACGGTAATCTAAATGCTGTGGTCTCTGCAGTACATGCAGGTCCAGGAGCAGCCTCCTCAAATGTGGAGTGTGTATTCTATTAGAGTTATTATGGTAACCTAAATGGTGTGGTCGCTGCAGTTCATGCAGATCCAGGAACAGCCACCTCAGATGTAGAGTATGTATTCTATTAGAGTTATTACGGTAACCTAAATGGTGTGGTCTCTGCAGTTCATGCAGGTCCAGGAGCAGCCCCCTCAGATGTGGAGTATGTATTCTATTAGAGTTATTACGGTAACCTAAATGGTGTGGTCTCTGCAGTACATGCAGGTCCAGGAGCAGCCCCCTCAGATGTGGAGTGTGTATTCTATTAGAGTTATTACAGTAACCTAAATGCTGTGGTCTCTGCAGTTCATGCAGGTCCAGGAGCAGCCCCCTCAGATGTGGAGTATGTATTCTATTAGAGTTATTACGGTAACCTAAATGGTGTGGTCTCTGCAGTTCATGCAGGTCCAGGAGCAGCCCCCTCAGATGTGGAGTATGTATTCTATTAGAGTTATTACGGTAACCTAAATGCTGTGGTCTCTGCAGTTCATGCAGGTCCAGGAGCAGCCCCCTCAGATGTGGAGTATGTATTCTATTAGAGTTATTACGGTAACCTAAATGGTGTGGTCTCTGCAGTACATGCAGGTCCAGGAGCAGCCCCCTCAGATGTGGAGTGTGTATTCTATTAGAGTAATTACGGTAATCTAAATGCTGTGGTCTCTGCAGTTCATGCAGGTCCAGGAGCAGCCCCCTCAGATGTGGAGTATGTATTCTATTAGAGTTATTACGGTAACCTAAATGGTGTGGTCTCTGCAGTACATGCAGGTCCAGGAGCAGCCCCCTCAGATGTGGAGTGTGTATTCTATTAGAGTAATTACGGTAATCTAAATGCTGTGGTCTCTGCAGTACATGCAGGTCCAGGAACAGCCCCCTCAGATGTGGAGCCAGGCCCAGGCCGCCCTGCAGAAGGTCCCGGCCCTGCAGATGTCCCTGAAGCAGCCTCAGCAGCAGCAGAGCTTCTACATGGCGGCCCAGGACCCTCTGAAGCTGTACGAGCACCAGCTGCAGCCCCCCTCCATGGACAAGAAGGTCAAGTACCCCAACGTCAAGGTTCCAGACTTCTACTGGGAGCCGTCATACCGCCTGGGGGAAGGCCTGGCCGTGATGGCTGACCGCATGAAGAGGCCCCCGGGGGGGCTGTGCCCAGACCAGGACCCCTCTGCTGGGCCCCGAGGACCCCCTTTTGAGGTGAGGACGTCCTCCTGGTGTGTCTTCTCTGTGTGAGATGAGTCTGAAGTGAGCAGAGGGTCAGATGTGGACCAGTCACAGGATCAGAGCGATGTCTGCCCTTCTGAAGGTTTCTCTTTAATGAGACACAAACTGGACTAAAGTAGAATCCAATCTAATCGAATCAGACAAAACCTTTACTCTCCACTGAAGTGGAAGATCTTCTTTGGCTCATTAAACAGACGGCACTTAAGTACAAACATAATGGACAGAAAAGAAACAGAAATATCAATATAAAATAATTACAGTGGCATTTAAAGTTTTTCTGGAGTTCAATCAATCAAACTTTATTTGTACAGCACTTTTCATTCAGAACCATGTAATCCAAAGTGCCTTACATGGGACGTAAAGTAAAATAAGTGAAACAAACATACAAAGACATAAATGGAAATACTGACAGAAAAAAGAATTAGAGGGTTGAGGAGATGTTTAATAAAATCTGATGATTATAATAGATAACTATAAACTCTGATATCTGTGTAAACATCGTGATAATAGTTCCTGTCTGGTCAGGTGCAGTCGTTGTAAACCTGGATCTTTACGAGGCTGCAGGCCGGACCAGGAGTAACATTCACTCTGTTCACAGTAAAGACTACAGTGAGGAAATAAACAAGCAACACGTTATCATCATATAATACTGATGATAATGTAAAAACAATAACTGTTTTGTTGTTTAAGTCATACTCCAACTTCTCCTCCTAAACAGAGTGGGGATGCACGATAGATTCATTATCGCCTAAACGTTCTTCAGGTCAAGAGCAGGAGCTCTGTGCTAAAAAAAATGACTTGTTTCTGTCAGTGTTCCAGCGTATTATCACATAAACGGATATAAAACAAGAAAAACAGCTTTTACCTTTTGCATATATGAAACTCAACATACTCATGCAGTGATGAGAAGGAGCATCGATATTAAATATTTGTATAATTTGATATTCCTGCTGATATGTGGCCAATATATCTGCAGAAATGTCTCTATCGTCCTAAACACATATCAGACCGATCATGTGGTGCATCCCTAAAACAGAGGCTTTGTTGACCTGCTCCTGGTCAGTCAGGATCTTTGGGGATCACATGATCACGTCGTCTGAATCGATAAATCTGTGAGCAGAGAAGAAGCTGGGCTGGTGTCTCGGTGTGGTCTCCCCTCTCTGATTCAAAATGGCCGCCCTCCTCCTGCTCCGTCTTACGGCCTGCTGTCTTTTCTTCCCCTCTCTCTCTGTCTCCTTCTTCCTGCCTCTCTCCCAGGACAACAAGAGCTCGCCTCTTCTCCCTCCTGACCTGTTAAAAACTCTAGCAGATTTTGAGGAGGAGGAGGAGCTGGTCTTTACTAAGCCTCCTGATTTCTTCCAGGCTTTGGCCGGCCCTCTTAGCTCTGCTCCAGGACCAAACATATTTGTATGTAGACCGTTTTCTGCCTCCGTCACCCCCACCCTGCATCCATGTCACACCACCTTCAGCTCTGCAGCAGAGCTCCATCACCTCAGAGGCTCATCATGTAGGCAGAGCTTCTCCTGGAGATGTCAGAGTGCTGATGCTCATCAGTTTTTCATCTTTATCCTTCATGCTGTGGTGTTTCCAGAGTCTTCATGTGCTGATCCACATCAGAGTCTCACTGTTAAAGCACAAATTTGATCCAGTGTTCATTCTAAAGATGATAGACAGAAAAACACGTCTGGAGTAGGGGTGTAACGAAAATTTGTGCCACGAAATTTTGCAAAACAAAAAATGGCGAAATAAAATTGCACAAAATAAAAAACGCGAAGGGGTGCCGAGCACCACTGAGACTGATGATTTTTTTACCCTCCTTGCCTACCGTAGCAAAACGCTCACTTCAGAATGGAGGAAGACGAGGTCGAGGAATTAGCTGACGCTCCTTCAACAGATAAATTGGTTGTGTGGACCTATTTTGGCTTCCCATGTAAAAGACGAGAGAACGGTGAGAAGATTGCGGACAAAACAACAACCGTGTGTAAAATATGCCGCTACAGTTCACCGTATATGCGGCGAGTACAACTACCACTTTTTATTGAGGTTTTATGTTTGTATTTGCACTGTAGTCTAAATAAGGGGAAAAACTACAATTTTGTTTTTTTCAAAGAGCATTTATTTTGTATTAAATATTTTTTGTATGTCTGCATTAGGAAGAAAATTAAGAAAATGAGACTTTTGCACAACTTCCCATTGTTGGGGATTTTCTATAATCTTTATTTTGTATAGTGAGCCCTGTTTCGTATTTCGTATCATTTCGTGAGTTGACCATTTCGTTACACCCCCAGTCTGTAGTAGGGCTGCCACAAATTACTGTTTTGATAGTCGACAAGTCATCGACTATTTCTCCGATTAGTCGACTCGTCACATCATAATGAACTGCAGCGTACCGCACCAGCATGCAGCTGGTGGTCTAAATCGCTTATAATGAGCAGACCTGGCAACTAATGCTCCTGCGTAGTTGAGCCACATGTGTGAGTGCGTTTGAGGGTGTGCTGGGTTGATTCCTGCGGGCGTGATAACCAGGAAACAGGGCGAGGAAAGGACAAACTACCAACCACACTCATGTCTTTGTAGTGGACAGTAGAGCTAAGCATTTCCAGCAACCTCATGATTCGATACGTATCCCGATACACAGAAGTTGTACAACATTGAATACGCTTTTAACAAAATTCTCGACAAATTCAGTTTCATTATTACAAGAAGAAAAAGAACAAAGATGAGTTTTAAATGATTCTACAACTTAGGAATCTCAGTGTTGGTGGGACTGAGTTTAAATTTGGAGCATGTGCTTCATCATGTAGTTTCTACTTTGAATTCTGTTGACACATGACCCAAAGTGTATCGACAATAACTGTCAAAACATTGAGGCCGTAACGATACACGTATCCCAAGGAGAACGTGACGATGTTTTTCTCTATCGATATTTTGAGCACAGGCCTGGAGGCAGCTGGGTGATAACCATGTGGATTCACATAAGCAGAAGAGCCCAAAGTCACCTTAATGAGCCGACTTGGCAACACAATAACTGTTGTCTTCGTCTTCTCCCTCACGCTTTCTGCTTCCTACACGGCTGTAGTCATAACCTTTGTTCGAGTAGACTCACAATAGTTAAACACTGAAATCAGGCACCTTTTCAGGGACAGGTCATCCAAAACGGACTGTCCCCGGAAATCAGGGACGTCTGGTCACTAGATGCTAATGTGAGCAGCTAACTAGCCAATTAGCTTATCGAGTCGACTGTCCCTCTTCATCAGAAACTGAATCAGCCATGATGTGCTTCCTTTTCAGATGCTTTTGCATCGCCGTCGTTCTGCCATGGAAGGAAAGTTCCATCCTGCAGATTTTTCACATTCTTCTCTTTTGTTTTGGTAAAATGCTCCAAACTTTCGAGCTCCGTTAGCCATGATACTGTTTGGGCAAAACTCTTCATCACGGCTGACTCAGATTACCACGACTGATCAACGCGTCGACTATTAAATTAGTAGTCGACCATTTTGATCATCAACATCGTCACGAGTAGTCGAGTGATTGTGGCAGCCCTGTTCTGTTGTGTCTGAATGTTTATATCATGTCTATTGTAAGGCTTTTAAAAGGCCAGTGTCCAAGTCTGTGGTTTACAGAGACTCGTTTCAGAAGGTCCTTCTGCTTTATATAGGGCCCTGTAAAATCATTTTTTCCCAGTTTTGTTTTAATTCTTCCTACATTCCGTTTTTTCTTTTTTTGAGAATTTGTTTCGCGCAAGTTTAACTCCGAGACACTGTATAAAGGGGTTAAATTGAGTTAGCATAGCTGCTTTGCCAGCTTTTGTGGCCCCTCGTTGCCCCTCGATGCCAGTGATCATTTAAAATGAGTGACATCTTGAGGCAGAGGACGCTCAGATCACTTTTGGTGTGGACTCAGGGTCAGCCGGAGTCTCAGTGACATGTTGACTTCGTAATGAGGGAAAGACGAGGGGGAGAGGAAGTGAAACGAGCACTGCGCAGCGTCAGTGACCCCCCCATGGGGCAGTTTCTTTAGAGATATGTTCCATATTCGCCAGAACAAAACCACTTTGATGTAAGATGTCAGATATTCTGTGTTTATATTAAATTCTGCGTTTAAAGTGATATTCCGGGATGGAACAAGTTGGGTCCTATCACAAGGTTTAGGGCAGAAATTACCCCTACAGCAGTGTTTCTGTGCAGCAGAAGCCCAGGGCGCCTGCACCAAACCCCCCCTCCCTGCTCCTGGCCTGCTCGTTTGCCGAGTTCCTCTGCACTCAGACGGGGCCATATTTTACTTGACCAGAAACACAAATAAACGGACTCCCACCGAAAGAATTGTGGCGTAAAACGGCCTCCGCTGCAGAGCCACAGCTGGCTACGAGGCGCTGTGGCTCTGCAGCGGAGGCCGCACGCCACAATGAGAACTAGAGCCTTATTTAGCGTTGTTTTGTGTGAAAGTAACGCGCTGAAAATTCTCTAAATAAAGCGTGAATGCAGACCGATATCAGATTTTTTCGGTGGGAGTCCGTTTATTTGTGTTTTTGGTCAAGTAAAATATGGCCCCGTCGGAGTGCAGAGGAACTCGGCATACCAGCAGGCCAGGAGCAGGGAGGAGGGGTTTGGTGAGGGCGCCCTGGGCTTCTGCTGCACAGAAACACTGCTGTAGGGATAATTTCTGCCCTAAACCTTGTGATAGGACCCACCTTGTTCCATCCCGGAATATCACTTTAATGCCTAATCCCGTGATCCTGGATTTTATAGGGCCCTATTTATATGACCTGTTTATTCATGTAAATGTCACTCAGAAACACAAACTACAGTCAAGGACCCACGGCAGCAGCTGAAGACCTGGATGTTGTTCATTTAAAATGGAAATACACATTATTATCTGACATGAGTTTCAGCACATATTTGCCTAAAAGGCGAATTATCAGAATCAGATATGACGGTTTTTGCTGATATTTTATTTGGGCATAAATAGTTAGTTACTGCTACAGAATGAACAAACCACAGTAGTTTCCCTCATCATCACTCCATCTCCTCTGATGTCTATTAAAGACAGCCATGCTGTTTTTGTCTCACCTGTTTCACCTGCATAATTCTAACTGTAAACACGAGTCAGATCACTTTCTCCTCTGCTGTTATAGTTCATGAAGCAGACCTCAGAAGTCCCGCCCCTTCTTGATTTTGATTGGTCTGAAAGAAGTGATATGTTAAATAAAAGTGGAATATTCTGAGGCCTGAGCATATCATAGATATAAATCTATGACTCAGAGATATTTAACTGATGTTTTAGATCCTGTTGAGACTCTGAAATCAGCAGGTGAGAGTTTGTGTGATTTCATGTCCCATAATCCTCGTCCTCATCCGTCAGCCTTTTTCTCTGCAGCTGCCGAACCAGAGCAGGATGGAGAGCGGCCCCGAGGTGGTCAGCCAATCGTCTTCTCTCCTGCCCATGTCTGGATTCCCCATGCAGGTGAGACAGGAAACAAGGCGGAGCCTCAGGCTTAGTCTTTGGTTGGGCCTCCGTCACGCCTCCTTCTTTTGTTTCAGGAGTACAATCAGAACAGCATCTTCAGTCAGGCGTACGGGAAGAACCTGCCACCCAGCTCCAAGCCTGAGGCTCCCATGATGCACCAGGAGCCGTCGCTCTACTCTCTGTTTGAGGGCACGCCGTGGTCGCCCTCCCTGCCCGCCAGCTCGGGTACGCCGCGGTTCCGTCATCGCCATGAATAGTCTTTGACAAAGATGTTAGCTGCTCCTAATGTCTGCTCTGTGATTGACAGATCACTCCACTCCAGCCAGCCAATCACCTCATTCCTCCAACCCCAGCAGCCTGCCCTCATCCCCGCCCACACACAACCACGGAGCCATGCCCTTCTCCAACTTCGGGCCTATTGGCACGCCGGACAGCCGGGACCGACGGGTGATGGACCGCTGGAAGGCCGACAAGACTGGTGAGAGGGGGCGGGGTTAAAAGGACCAGGGGCAGGGTAAATGGGTCGAGGGGCGGAGTTAAAGGGGCAGAGGAGCAGGGTTGAGTAAGTGTTGAGTAAAGTCCTTTTCCTGTAACTTTGACTGTTGCAGGCGCCGTCAGCGGCTTCGGTCTGGACTACCTGCCTGCTGCAGCTTCGTCTGCAGCCTCAGACACCAGCTGGCACCAGGGTGGACCAACAGGAGGCTCGTGGACCAATCAGGAGTCTCCGATGGAGGAGTCGTCCTCCACCGTGCTGCTCGACAGCCTCAAGGTTTGATTATTTGTGTCATTATTAACCTGTGAATTATAAATCAGGGTTTGTAGTTTCAGTGCGATGGTGCATCCCTGTAACTCCAGATACACGCTGTGTCTAATCTTTATTTAACCACATCATTAAAGACTTTCTGTTGCCCTGCTCTCCTGCAGTCCATCTGGTCCAGCTCCATGATGCAGCCCGGCCCGTCGGCGCTGGAGCAGCTCCTCCTGCAGCAGAAGCAGAAGCAGCAGCGAGGTCACGGCGCCATGAACCCGCCCCACTGAACGGCGCTCTGTGTTCTGACGTCAACAAACCACCAGGAGGAGACGGAAGTTTGACCAAGACGAGCTCCAGCGACAATGGAAAATTAGACCGGTGAGACACGGTGGAGGCTGGGGAGGTTTCGAACCCCCAGAGGCTGAGACACCATCCACTACCCCCACCCTCGCCGTGGAGGAGCGGGGAGCCCTCCTGAGGCCCGAGGGCGCCTTCAACTGCGGTGCGTCTGCCGCCAGGTTAGCTTCAACCTGCAGAAAATCTGAACTTTGAGGACACGCCCCCCGTCACCACCTCCCACCCCAGAGCAAGAAGGCCCTGCCCACTTTAGACAAAAACATGACCACCCTCCTCGTGGACGTCTGCTCGGTCAGGTGGAGCGCCGTTTTTTAGTGTCTCTGCTGCCGCAGGCTGAAGTGAGGTGGGGGGGCGGGCGTGGTGGTGGAGGTGGGTGGAGTGGCAGGGTCAAACTGGACTTAACAACCTCTCCGTTCATTTTCATCCCGGAGGAGGTGGAGTCTGACTGGCTATATAAATATATACATAAATATATTGGCTTAGCTGGAGTGGGAGGGGCCATGGCTTAGCCGTGTGAAGAGGGCGAGCGCAGGTGTGCTCGCTGATGGACGAGGCGGTTTAACAGGACGATGGGGGAAAGGCTAAGACCATACACCACGCCGTTCTTAGGATAGTTTAACTTTAGCTTGGAGCGGTGGCTGATATTAAACCAACTGTACTTGTGATTTGTTCGTAGCAGTTTAGCTTCACGCCCTCCGACGTGAGCGCAGCGACGTCTTTAGCTTTCTGCTTGAGTATTTTTGGGCTCTTCTTCTCTTTCTTTACTTAACCAAGAAAAAAAACTAAAGGTGTAATCCTGCTCGCTTATTTAACCTGCATTAATGTTTCTGATGTTTCTTTTTGTCCGTGTTTGGCCTTTTAGCAGTTTGAGCTGCACCGCCGCCCTGGTTAGCACGACGCTAACTCCAGGTTAGCCTGACGCTAGCATGAGGCGTAGCTGTGCTGAATGTTTCCGTTTGGTCCTGCAGCTCGACCCTGGACAGCTGATTTTATGAGTGGTAGCTCCTGTTAGTGAACTAGCTGTGACACGGACAGGTGAGTCGACCTGAAGACGACGGACAGACCTGAGATCAGCCTGAAACGTCTCACTGACTTTCCTCTGGGTTTGGATTTTTATGAAGAGGTCAGAAAACATTAAAGATCTGAGAGGAATGATTCTGAATGTTTAAAGTAGGGATGCACGATATTAGAGTTTGTTGATATTTTTATTTCATTCCTGCAGATTGAAATTGTTCAAAGTGTTAGTTCATTGAATTTATGTGAGGAACAGATTTAAACAAATAAAACAGCTTTTAACTCTTTCAGAAATGAAGCCCTTGATTTTTAAATGTACCCAGGCAGTGATGAAGAGGAGCATCAACATGTTCATTTGTGTAATCTGACGATATTCCAGCTGATATATCAGCTGTACATTTTTGCTAAAATTCAAATATCTGTCGATACAATACTTTATTTTTTAGGCTGATATCAAACGGATAATACGTATCGTGCATCCCTGTTTGAAGCTCTGTGTCCTGAGTGTCCGATCAAGGATTTGATTTACGGGGAATAAAAGTGAAAAATGTTTCTTTAGGGGATCAGCCAGCTCTTTCTCCCTCCCCTTTGGAAACGTTCTGATCACACCAGTAGCTATGATGTCATCAACCCAGGAGGAGCCTTTAGCAGCGTTAAGAACTTCAGTTTATCAGGTTTTGGACCCTTAGACCGTCACAGACTAAAATCAAAGCTCGTCCTTCACCTGCTTGCAGCTTCCGGCCTGAGGGGGGCGCCACAGTCTCTGCTCTACCTTCTACGCTTAATGAAACAGAAGAAGAAGGCAGCAGAGCAGAGGGGCGGAGCTTAACTCAGCCTCACTTCCTTATCTGAGGCCCGGGTATCACCACAGACCCTCAGCTGTTTTCTTTAGTTGCTATGGATACTGTTTGTTTACCTGACACTGATGAAGGTGAAGCTCCGCCCCCCTCTAAGATAAGGTCAGGGGTCAACCTTCCTCAAGCAACCCAAATGTTCTGAACCAGAGTCTGGGGTCACTGTCACCTGGTGGTTCCTGAGGATCCCTGATGATCCCTGATGGTCCCTGATAGTTCCTGATGGTTCCTGATGGTCCCTGATGGTTCTTGATGATCCCTGATGGTCCCTGATAGTCCCTGATAGTCCCAGTTGGTTCCAGTTGGTCCCTGATGTTTGCTGATGATCCCCGATGGTTCCTGATGGTTCCTGATGGTCCCTGTTGGTCCCTGATGGTCCCAGTTGGTCCCTGATGTTTGCTGATGATCCCCGATGGTTCCTGATGGTTCCTGATGGTCCCTGTTGGTCCCTGATGGTCCCTGTTGGTCCCTGATGGTCCTTGTTGGTCCCTGAAGGTCCCTGATGGTCACTATTGGGGATCTAAACCAGTTCATAAAACAGTACTCGGGATGGAAACCAGTTGAAGGTCTAGGTTTGGTTCTGGTCCATGTGGTCCTCCAGACTGTTAAGGTGTTTTTTTTTTAGCCAATCAGGTTGCGGTCGTGGTTGAAGCTGCTTCCACATGTAGGCGGTTTTATTTGACCGAAATGGAACAGGTGTGGTGACCCTGAGCAGAGCCTGAAGGTCTTGGCCCGGCTTAACGAACATGGCGTCGATGTGGGCGTTGCCTCGGCGTGCAGCTCTGATTGGCCCTGCATGGCGAGCTGAGTTTTACCCGTGGGGCTCTGGGGGGTTTGAACCCATTTTTATTTCCTGAGGATGTTTAATGGCAGCAGGTTGAAGGTGTGTTTCTGTTTCCATGTTGCATTAAAATGTTTTGAATCAAAGATGAAAAATGAATGTGACCTTTGTTTTGATGACGATCTGACGGCGTCGGCGTGGCGTGAACCTGAGGCTGTCACAGGGAGACCTGACCACAGCAGGTCAAAGGTCACGTTCGTCTTCATGACTGAGCGAGCAGACCGAAGGACTCTCATGACGACAACCTCAGGCCGAACTCCAGGGTCCTGACCTCTGACCTCGGCTCAGAGTGAAGGATGCTGGGAGTTTGGCGTCCACGTCTGAACCTCAGATCTGATTTTTGAGGCTCTTTATGTTTCTGTCTCTGTACCGAGGGAGAGGAAGTCGGCCTTTAAATAAACAGTTTCTCTCTGACGCTGCATCCATCTTTATTTACATTCCACAGAACGATGGATGGATGATGGATGGGTGGATGATGATGGATGGATGGTGGTTGGATGGATGGATGGATTGATGATGGTTGGGTGGATGATGAATGGCGATAGTGGTTGAGTGGATGGATGATGGACGGAAGGACAGATGGATTGATGGACGAGTGGATGGTTGATGGATGAATTGATGGATGTTGGTCGGGTAGATCATGGAGGGATGAAAGGATGGTGGTTGGATGGATGGTGGTTGGGTGGATGGATGGATGATGACGGATTGATGGATGGTTTGGTGGATAATGATGGTTGAATTGTGGTTGGGTGGATGGTTGGATGAGTTGATGGTGGTTGGATAGATGGATGTGGATGAACAGATGGATGGATGATGTACAGATGTATGGATGGATGTTGGTTGGGTGGATAGATGGATGGATGGTGGTTGGATAGATGGATGTGGATGGATGGCTGGATGGGTGGATGTTGGTTGGGTGGATGATGGATGGTGGATAGATGGTGATGGATGGTGGATGATGATGGATGGATGGATGGTGGTTGGATAAATGGATTTGGATGGATTGATGGACGGGTGGATGGATGATGATGGATGGATGGATGATGGACAGATGGATGAAGGATGGTGGTTGGATGGATGGATGTGGATGAACAGATGGATGGTAAGTACAGATGTATGGATGGATGTTGGTTGGGTGGATAGATGGATGGATGGTGGTTGGATAGATGGATGTGGATGGATGGCTGGATGGATGGATGTTGGTTGGGTGGATGATGGATGGTGAATAGATGGTGATGGATGGTGGATGATGATGGATGGATGATTGATGGATGGATGGATGGTGGTTGGATAAATGGATTTGGATGGATGGATTGATGGACGGGTGGATGGATGATGATGGATGGATGGATGATGGACAGATGGATGAAGGATGGTGGTTGGATGGATGGATGGATGATGGACAGATGGATGATGGATTGATGGTGGTTGGATAGATGGATTTAGATGGATGGATGGTGGTTGGATGGACGGATGATAGATGGTGATGGATGGTGGATGATGATGGATGGATGATTGATGGATGGTGGATGGATGGATGGTGGTTGGATAGATGGATTTGGATGGATGGATGATGGACAGCTGGATGAAGGATGGTGGATGGATGGTGGATGATAAATGGATGATGATGGATGGATGAATGGTGGACAGATGGATGAAGGATGGTGGATGGATGGATGGTGGTTGGATGGATGGATGATGGACAGATGGATGGATGGATGATGGATTGATGGTGGTTGGATAGATGGATTTAGATGGATGGATGGATGGTGGTTGGATGGATGGATGATGGACAGATGGATGGATGGGTAATTACAGATGGATGATGGACGGATGGATGGATGATGGATGGATACTCCGCCCAGCTGAAGATGTTCTGATGATCTTGGGGATCCTGAAGGTCTTGTGACCTCAGGTGGCGTTCCTGATGAAGGATCAGATTTAGTGGACTCCAGACTAAACCTCACTCCTGTATCGGTCCTCCTGATTCTGGTCCCACAGACACCAGGCTGCACAGATGAACAACAAGTCCTCTGTGTACACTAAAGTAAGTTACGGGGTTCCTCAAGGTTCAGTGCTAGGTCCAATTCTCTTCTCTATATATATGCTTCCCCTTGGTGATATCATGAGGAAATACTCTGTTAATTTTCACTGCTACGCTGATGATACACAGCTTTATGTATCACTGAAGCCAGGTGAGACAAACCACTTAGACAAACTAGATGCCTGTTTAAAGGACATCAGATCCTGGATGGCCAGAAATTTTCTTCTTCTGAACTCAGACAAGACAGAGATTATTGTGCTGGGCCCTCGACACCTTAGAGAATCCTTTTCTAGTGATTTAACTGCCATAGATGGCATTAGCCTGGCACCAAGCACAACTGTTAGAAATCTAGGAGTGCTATTTGATCAGGATTTATCCTTTAACTCCCACATAAAGCAAATTTCAAAAACAGCCTTTTTTCATCTTCGTAGCATCGCTAAAATCAGGCCTATCCTGTCCCAGAGCGATGCTGAAAAGCTAGTCCATGCTTTTGTTACCTCTAGACTGGACTATTGTAATTCTCTGCTTTCAGGCTGTCCCAGCAAGTCACTTAAGACGCTTCAGCTGGTCCAAAATGCTGCAGCACGTGTTCTGACTAGAACTAGAAGAGACCACATTACCAGTCCACTTTAGTCCAGTCCAGTCTGGTTCTTCCTCTTCCCCGGAGTCCTGGTCTTTGAAGCTGATGGATGTTTTTGCTCGTCTCTGTAAAGATGGAGCTAAAACTCTGACGTCTTCACTTCCTGATCAGATCTTTGCTCCTCAAAGGGACCACAGGGGCTGATGAGTAAAAACCTCAGACCACATCCAGCTGCTCCCATAGAGAAACAGTTCAACAGTTTTTGTACGAGTCTTTTTCACAGTGACAGATCCACAGAGACTGAAGTGAGTGAGGAGCCTCGACAAAAACCTGCTGCAGCCTGAGGTCCAGATCCAGGCTTCAAAGTTATTATTAAATATTAGAAAGTGATTGAAGTCTGCTCGTGAACTGCAGTCCTACTCATCAGAAACCATCTGTTTTACATTTAAACCACCACGTTAGAGATGGAAAATAAAATCAGTGATTTCATAAATACAGAGACAGAAGTCCTGGTCTGGATAAGGTCCTGGTCTGGATCAGGACCTGGTCTGGATCAGGTCCTGAATCAACAGCCAGGTCATGGTGATTTTAATTTATCCTTCAGGTTAAATGACAGAGACGTCCATCAAAGCAGAGGGACATTTACAGACTTGGACAAAACTGTTGGTACCTCCAGTTAAAGGAAGAAAAACCCGCATGGTCACAGAAATAACTTAAAACTGACAAAAGTAATAATAAATAAAAATTTACTGAAAATTAACTAATAAAAATCAGACATTGTTTTTAAATTGTGTTTCCACAGAATTATTTCAAAAAACAAAATAATGAAACTGGCCTAGACAAAAATGATGGTGCTCTTATTAACCCTTTCATGCATGGTGGTTACTACAGTAGACAAACATGTGGAATAAATAAATAAATATACCCTTTAGATTGCAGCACCATGTCCAACTACTTGGTGGAAAATTCCCAAACCTGTGTCTCAAATTTCATAAAAATACCATATTTGCATATTTTTTCCATATCAAAATATTGCATCATAAATCCAAAACAACCAACAAAGGACAAATTTGGTATGCTCTCTGTATTCAGATTCACATAATTTTGTTTTTTTTTTATTTTAAATTTTGGTGTAAGTCAAAGGTAAATATTATGATTTCTGAAAGCATATATATACTTCAGATTTTTTTTAAAATTTACTCTTAATAAATGTATTTCTAAGACGGGTTCGTGGATCCTCATCAAGTTCCACTACATTACTACTTCTGGACAGATGTATAACTCACACAAAAAAAGCATAAAAAATTACCATTACTTTTAACTTGTTGAAAGTAAAAATTAAAATAAAAAATCAAAGTCTTTGAGATTTAATAATTCATGCATGAAAGGGTTAATGATTAAAAATGATTTGACCATAGGGATGTGTTAAACTCAGGTGTGTCCTGTAATTATCATCACAGGTGTCTTCAAGCTTGTAATCAGTCAGTCTGCCTATTTAAAGGCTGAAAAGTGGTCACTGTGCTGTTTGGTATCATGGTGTGTACCACACTGAGCATGGAGCACAGAAAGCTAAGGAGAGAGCTGTCTCAGGAGATTAGAAATAAATTATAGACAAGCATGTTAAAGGTAAAGGCTATAAGACCATCTCCAAGCAGCTTGATGTTCCTGTGACTACAGCTGCACAGATTATTCAGAAGTTTAAGGTCCACAGGACTGTAGCCAACCTCCCTGGACGTGGCTGCAGGAGGAAAACTGATGACAAACTGAAGAGACGGAGAATACGAATGGAAACCAAAGAGCCCAGAACAACTTCAAAGGGATTAGAGGAGAACTCCAAGGTCAAGGTTCATCAGAGTCAGATCACACCATCACTGTTTGAGCCAAAGTGGACTGAATGGAGGACATCACTGTTGACAGAAAATCATTAAAAAAAAGACTCGAATTTTCCAAAATGCATATTGACAAGCCACAAAGCTTCTGGGAGAATGTCCTTTGGACAGATGAGACAAAACTGGAGCTTTTTGGTAAGTCACATCAGCTCAATGTTCACAGACACAAAAATGAAGCATACAAAGAAAAGAGCACTGTACCTACTGTGAAACATGGAGGAGGCTCAGTTATGTTCTGGGGCTGCTTTACTACATCTGCCATAGGGTGTCTTGAATCTGTGACATTTTCTCTTCTAAATAAAAAAGAACATCCCAGCAACAGAAATGCCATTTGCCAAAATGTTATTAAAATGTTTTGACTTATAAACATCATTCTCCTCTTAAAGTTCAGGCTGTGATTTTGTGTTTGAAGGTTTATACAGGAGTCTGGGCAGGTCCCTCTGTTTTTGACCCTTCAGTTTTTGACCCATCTGTTTTTGACCCGTCAGTTTTTGACCCATCAGTTTTTGACCTGTCTATTCTTGACCCATCTGTTTTATGTCCCATCTGTTTTTGACCTGTAAGTTTTTTGACCCTGTAAGTTTTTGACCCATCTGTTTTTGACCCTTCAGTTTTTGACCCATCAGTTTTTGACCCATCAGTTTTTGACCCTTCAGTTTTTGACCCATCAGTTTTTGACCCATCAGTTTTTGACCCTTCAGTTTTTGACCCATCAGTTTTTGACCTGTCTATTCTTGACCAATCTGTTTTATGTCCCATCTGTTTTTACCCCTTCAGTTTTTGACCCAGCAGTTTTTGACCCAGTATTTTTTTCCCCTGTTTGTTTGTTATCCTGTCTGTTTTTGAGTAATCTGTTTTTGGCTTGTCTTTTTTTACCCTGTCAGTTTTTGACCCAGTTTGTTTATGATCCTGCCTGTTTTTGATCAGGTTTTTGACCTTTCAGATTTTGACACTGTTTGTTTTTGCCCCGTCACTTTCTGCCCGTCAGTTTGTGTCTCGGCTGCTGAACCCGCCTGTTTCCTGCTGTCAGGTTTTTGTATGAGTGTTTCTCACTGTGTGGATACGTGGAGTACACGGTGACTGAAAGTTATACGATGACTACACGGTGACTGAAATTGTTTTAGGAGCTGAACAAAAACCTCCGTCCTGCTCTGAAGATCTTTTTTTTACCTCCTCAGACTCTCATACTGGGCTGATGAAGACCCAGACCTGCTCCCTGATCAGCTGGTTTTTGGCTTCTGTCCTTTTTTACTGAAGGTTTAAGACTATTTTCAAAAACAGGCCAACTCCACCAGAATATAAACAGTTAAAATCATATAAATGTATGCGATGGAGTTTATTTGGGGTTAAATTTGACAATAAAATGAAAACCTGCACAGCAAAACTCAAATTCAAAGCAGTTAAATTATTGTTTAAATTCCCCACAGTTCTTACGTGAAGCCAAATCTGCTCTAAACAAAGATAGACATCAAAGATAAATTATCATTAATTAGGGATGTCCTGATCCAATATTGATGTCGGATATCGGTCAAAAAAAACAAATATCAGATTATATCGGCCTGCATCCTAAATCTCCGATATCAGGACCCCGATACAAGCAGTCCATTATATTTTATTCAGTTGTAGAATATGCTTATGTTTAAGTTCAACACAGTGGTTATTTTGCAATTGGTGAAATATGTTTTTGTTTGATTTATTGAGGTCACTTTTCAGGGTCTTCTAATATTTTTTATTCATGTTGTTTTAATTGTAGTATATTCTTATGTTTAAGGTTAAAATTTATTTAACCTATTGGTTAATAACAAATGGGTCAGTTTTTCTCATACCTACTATTGCTGCCTACTGTTCTCTGTTTGAGTAATCTGACCTGATCAAGCCTTTTCTTACAGTCCATACTACAAAATAGGTAATAAAAGTCTGTATGATTCCTGCTGATATCGTATCGGATTGATATCGGTATCGTCCAATACTCAAGGCTGCAATATCGGTATGGTATCGGAGGTGAAATAGTTGTATCGGACAACACCTAACATTAATGTTATTATTTTTAAGATATTCTTTCTGTAAATAGCCCTCAAAGACAAAACTCCTGAAAAAAGAAACAATAAAGGTCAAGGTACATGGAACAGTGGAGCTTTTTGGTAAGTCACATCAGCTCTATGTTCACAGACACAAAAATGAAGCATACAAAGAAAAGAGCACTGTACCTACTGTGAAACATGGAGGAGGTTCACTTATGTTTGGGGCTGCTTTGCTGCATCTGACACAGGGTGTGTTGAATCTGTGCAGGTACAATGAAATCTCAAGACTACCAAGACATTCTGGAGTGAAATGTGCTGCCCAGTGAGCCAAAGACCACGTCTCTTTTTGACCGTGTCTGTTTTTGACCACATCTGTTTTATGACCCATTAATATTTGACCTGTCAGTTTTTCACTCATCAGTTTATGACCTAGTAGTTTTTAACTTGTTAGTTTTTCGACCCTGTCTGTTTTTCACCTTGTCTGTTTTTGACCCAGTATATTTTTTTGACCCTGTCAGTTTTTGATCCATTAATATTTGACCTATCATTTTTTAGCCCATCAATTTTTTGACCCAGTAGTTTTTGACCCCTCAGTTTTTGCCCCAACAATTTTTTGACCCAGTATGTTTATGATCCTGTTCGTTTTTTACCAGGTATTGATCCCGTCAGTTATTTACCCATTAATTTTTGACTTGTCTTTTTTTGACTTGTCTGTTTTTGGCTTGTCTGTTATTTTACCCCACCAGTTTTTGACCCAGTATTTTTATGATACTGTTTGTTTTTGACCAGGTTTTGACCCTGTGAGTTTTTACCCGTTGATTTTTGACTTATCTGTTTTCTGCCCGTCAGTTTCTGTCTCGGCTGCTGAACCCGCCTGTTTCCTGCTCTCAGGTTTTTGTACGAGTGTTTCTCATGGTGTAGATACGGGGTACACAGTGACTGAAAGTGTTTGAGGAGCTGTACAAAAACCTCCATCCTGCTCTGCAGATCTTTTTTATCTCCACAAACTCTCAGACTGGACCCAGACCTGCTCCCTGATCAGCTCAGTCCTCTGCTGGACTTTCTTTTCTTCTGGTTTTTGACATCTGTCCTTTTTTACTGAAGGTTTAAGACTATTTTCAAAAACAGACCAAATCACCAGAATATAAACAGTTAAAATCCTATAAATGTGTGCGCTGGGGTTTATTTGGGGTTAAATTTGACAATAAAATCAAAACCTGTGCAGCAAACCTCAAATTCAAAGCAGTTTAATTATTGTTTAAATTCCCGACAATTATCAGGTGAAGCCAAATCTCCCCTAAGCAAAGATAAAGGACATAAAAGATAAATTAACACTAATGTTATTATTTTTAAGATATTCTTTCTCAAAGACATAACTCCTGAAAAAAGAAATTTATTTGTGTAAAAACAGAGTTAAGATTTAAAAATGGGTCAAAGAGTTTCGTCTGTTCTTAATTAAAAATGTAAATACAGCATTGTGAATAATTTTGTCCTTAAGGTCTGTTGGATTTCTATTTCTTTCTCTGAAATCTAATATTGATCTATTTGATTAACATTTAGATTTAATTTGTTGAAGTCCATTTTTGTCACACTAAACAATAATATAAACAGGGTATCATCTGCATATCTATGAATACTGCAGATGCCTTTTTATGTTTAATGTAAAAACTCATAAATTACCGTTTTGTGTTTTAAATAAAAACAGTCTGAAGTTATTTACTAATTAAAGTTTATTAATGTTTTAATTAAAATGCTTTGATTCAATACTTTAGATTTAGTCTGTTTCAACCCGGTTTTGCTTCATCTGTCGTTTCCCAGATTTTGCCTTTGTCTGTCATTTACTCAATTTTGCCCATAACCGATTTTTGGCCCTGTTTAAACCTGATCTGGTTTGACCCAGTTTTGCTCTGGTCTGATTTTTAACCCAGTTTAAACTTGATCTGTTTTTGACCCTGTTTTACCTCTGTCTGATTTTTGACCCCGCTTTGCCCATTTCTGTTTTAACCTGGTTTTGCCTTGTCTGTCGTTTCAAAGGTTTTGCCCCGTCTGATTTTTGATCCAGTTTAACCTGATCTGTTTTTGACCCAGTTTTGTCCCTGACGGATTTTTGACCCAGTTTTGCCCTGTCAGTTTTAACCTGGTTTTGCCTCATCTGTCGTTTCCCAGATTTTGCCTTTGTCTGTCATTTACCCAGTTGTGCCCATAACTGATTTTTGTCCCTGTTTAAACCTGATCTGTTTTTGACCCAGTTTTGCCCCTATCTGTTTTAACCCGGTTTTGCCCATTTCTGTTTTAACCTGGTTTTGCCTCGTCCATCGTTTCAAAGGTTTTGCCCCGTCTGATTTTTGATCCAGTTTAACCTGATCTGTTTTTGATCCGGTTTTGCCCCTGTCTGATTTTTGATCCCGCTTTGCCCATGTCTGATTTTAGACCGGGTTTTACCTGATCTGTTTTTTACTCAGTTTTGCCCATGTCTGATTTTTGACCCAGTTTTGCCCCCGTCTGATTTTTGCCCCAGTTTAACCTGATCAATTCTTGACCCAGTTTTGCCACTGTCTGATTTTAACCCAATTTAAACCTGATCTGTTGTTTCGAAGGTTTTGCCCGTCTGATTTTTTTACCCAGTTTTGCCCCGTCTAATTTTTTAACTGGTTTAAACCTGATCTGTTTTTGACCCAGTTTTGCCCCAACTGATTTTTGGCCCTGTTTAAACCTGATCTGTGTTGATCCAGTTTTGCCCCTGTCTGTTTTTTTAACCAGTTTAACCTGATCTGTTTTTGAGCTGGTTTATCCCTGGTCTGTTTTTGACCCAGTTTTGCCCCTGTCTGATTTTTAACCCAGTTTAAACTTGATCTGTTTTTGACCCTGTTTTACCTTTGTCTGATTTTTGACCCAGTTTAACCTGATCTGTTTTTTACTCAGTTTTGCCCATATCTGTTTTAATCTGGTTTTGCCTTATCCGTTGTTGCGAAGGTTTTGCCCCTGTCTGATTTTTGACCCAGTTTTGCCCCTGTCTGATTTTTGCCCCGGTTTAAACCTGATCTGGTTTTGACCCAGTTTGTCCCCTGACTGATCTTTTACTTAATTTTGCCCCTGACTGATTTTTAACCCCAATTTGCCACTGACTGATTTTTGACCCAGTTTTGCCTGTGACTGATTTTTGATCTGGTTTAACCGGATCAGTTCTTGACCCAGTTTTGCCACTGTCTGTTTTTGACCCAGTTTTGCCACTGTCTGATTTTTAACCCGGTTTTGCAGTCATCGGTTTGACCTGTCTAATTTTTGACCTGTTTTTAACCGAGTCTGTTTTTGACCCAGTTTTGCCCATGACTGATTTTTGACCCAGTTTTTTGACCCAGTCAGTTTTTTCACCTGATTTTAACCTGGTCTGTCTTAGACCCTGTTTGCTCCTCTCTTCTTTGTCCCGGTTTTTGCCCCTGTTTTTGACCAAATTTTCCCCTGCATGATTTTTGACCCTGTTTTAAACCTGATCTGTTTTTCGCCTGATTTTAACCTGGTCTTCCTTTGACCATGTTTTGCCCCTGTCAGATTTTTTTACCCAGTATTGCCCATATCTGATTTTTGACCTGGTTTTGCTTCATCTGTTTTTTCCCAGATTTTGCCCCTGTCTGTCATTTACACAGTTTTGCCCCTAACTCAGTTTTTGACCTGGTTTCTGCCCGTCAGTTTCTGTCTCGGCTGCTGAACCCGCCTGTTTCCTGCTCTCAGGTTTTTGTACGAGTGTTTCTCACGGTGTATACTTGGGTGGCACAGTGACTGAAAGTGTTTGAGGAGCTGAACAAAAACCTCCGTCCTGCTCTGAAGATCTTTTTTAATCTCCTCAGACTCTCAGACCGGACTGATGAAGACCCAGACCTGCTCCCTGATGAGCTCTGTCCTCAGCTGGACTTGTTTGTCCTCTGGTTTTTGTCTTCTGTCCTGTTTTCTTGAAGATCTTCGGTCCGCACTGCTGCACCCACGGTCCAGGATCCAGACCTTTATTGAACCGGTTCTGATCATGACACCGGACTGGGTTTCTGTGTCCACCTGCTCAATGTGTTTGGACCAGAAGGTGGACTCTTGTAGACCTCAGGACTCTTCTGGACTGTCTTTGAAGACCAGGACCAGGTGGGAGGTTTTTGTACGAGGCTGTTTCACTGTGATGCTCTAACTTTTGGAGAAGGAATCCAGCTAACCGTGGAGCCAAAAGGTAAGAAAACACCTTTAATTCTTTCACAGGTGATCTGGATTTATGTCCATGATGGGCCTGAGGGGTCTGCAGGGGGGTTCAGTGCCAAAAACTGGATTTAAACTGGTTTAAAGGGTCTAAATGGGGCCGGTTTCAGACCTGCCGAGGTCCCTCAGACCGTGCACGGGCATCAACGAAAATCTAAAAAACTACAAAAAAAAAGATTAAACTCCTTCAACAACATTCAGATCAGGTTTTACTGAAGTTCAAATATTTCAGATCTACTGATTTATTCAAAATTTAAGACTGTTTTAAAAACAGACCAAATCCACCAGAATTAAAAAATGGTTAAAATCATATAAATGTGCGCGTTTGGGTTGTTTGGAGTCAAATTTGACAATAAAACTCAATTTAGAAGAGTTAAATTAATGTTAAAATTCCCCGGGATACTCGTGTGAAGCCAAATCTGCTCTAAACAAAGCTAAAATATAATATCAAAATGTTTAAAGATAAAGAATAACAAAGAAAAATGAACATTAATGTGAATTGTTTTTAAGATATTCTTTCTGTAAATAGCCGACAAAGACTCCTGAAAAAAAAGATATTTACTTGTGAAAAACAGAGTAAAGATTTAAAAATGGATTAAAAGAGTTTTGTCTGTTTTAAATAAAAAAACAAATGTAAACAGGGTATCATGATTAATTATTTAAGGTCTTTGGTTGTCTGATTCTGTCTCTTAAAATATTAGTGATGTATGTAAAACTTTGATTTGCATTTAAATTTAATTTAAGTCAGTTTTTGTCACACTTAACATCAACAGATGCTGTAAACGTCTTTTTGATGTTATATTTAAAAACTCATAAAAAAGAGTTTTTGTGTTTAAATAGAATTGAGTCTGAAGATATTGATTTTGTAAAATGTATTAATGGCATAAAAATACTTCTCTGATTATCTAAAAAATATAAAAAAAACATGTTTTTGTCTTACTACTTGGTGATTAGTTGAGTTTTTTAACCTTAAACTTCAATGAAAGATCAGCTAAAGTGTGGCATTTTCTGTAAATTCAACTGTTATGAGCACAAAAATGTCTCAAAAATAAACTTTGTGGTTAAAAAATGTGATGTTTAACAAAGTTGAAGAAACAGAAAAGTGTACTTTTCTAATTCATGCAAGATATATTTTCAATTTCTGACTGTGGCAGGAAACATGAATCCTCAATTAATTAATGTTGAAAAACACAAAGTAAAACACTCAGATATTTGTCCCAGTCTGCTTAAATAAACCGTGGTGTTTAGCGTGGTATCATCAGCATATCGATTAATGTTTCATTGTGATCTTTTTGATCTATAATGTAGAAATTTGAATATAAAGTTTCATAATAATAATTAAAATCAATTACTACTGGAAAATAAAATTAAAGTGTTATTCCACTGATCACATTTTTTGTGACAAAAAACTTTAAAAAATAAAATTACAATTTAAAAGAATATAATTGAAAATAATTTTAGGTTCAACAAGTAAAAAAATAAAGCTTAAATGTTGATAAAGAAACAATCATTGTTAACATTTACAAGAGTTTAAATGTCTGCAAAAAGTCTAACCCAAGATTTTAAAAGTCTTTTGATGAGTCTGTTTTATGGATTGTTGTTAAATTAAAGTCTTTTTCCAATGAAATTTTTAAACCCATTATTTACATCTTAATTCTTTGTTTTGACACAAAAATGTATTAATTTGTTGAGAAATAGTGAACATAAGCTGTCCAAAATGTAAGTTAAACAAGAATAAATAAATAAATAAATTAAAGAGTAAAAGAAAAGGTTATAAAATAGTGTAAATGCATGTTTATGTTAAGATACTAAACTGTAACAGACATTCAAAGACATAATTCCACATATATATTTGTGTCAAAAACAGAGGAAAGCTTAAAAAATGGGTTAAAAGAGTCACATTTGGTCAAAGACTGGTTTAACTAAACAGTGGTGTTTAGCATGGTATCATCAACATATCGATAAATGCTACATTTATGGTCTTTATGATCTTTAATGAAGAACCATAATTAAAATGTTTTAAAATAATCATTTTAAAATTAAAAAGGAACTGAAGAACATTAATAACAAAAAAGTATTTATCAAATTTCTGTTGCATTAAAAGTTGCTTTAGAAAAGTAAAAGGAATAAAAAAATATGTGATTTTAATTAACGCATTATGAATGTCTTTATGAATATTGAAAGAACAGGCACTTTAATAAAGAATTTATTTAGAAATGAATAAACATTCATTTACATGGATACAAAAAATGGGTTTAAAGAGTCACATTTGGTCAAAGTCTGGTTTAACTAAACAATGATGTAAAATAAGGTATCATCAGCATATCGATAAATGCTACAGTTATGGTCTTTATGATCTATAATAAAGAAACATGATTAAAATGTTTTAAAATAAAGAGTCACATTTGGTCAAAGTCTGGTTTAACTGAACGGTGATGTAAAATAAGGTATCATCAGCATATCGATAAATGCTACAGTTATGGTCTTTATGATCTATAATAAAGAAACATGATTAAAATGTTTTAAAATAAAGAGTCACATTTGGTCAAAGTCTGGTTTAACTAAACAATGATGTAAAATAAGGTATCATCAGCATATCGATAAATGCTACAGTTATGGTCTTTATGATCTATAATAAAGAAACATGATGAAAATGTTTTAAAATAATCATTTTAAATAGAAAAGTAACTGATGGACATTTATAATAAAACTTTGTTCTGATCAAATTTCTCTGGCACAAAAACCAGCTTTAGTAAACTGTTAGTAAAAGTAATAAAAAAATATGTGATTTTAATTAAACGC